>VWZZ01000495.1:108105-173793 GCA_013399095.1 Psophia crepitans
CCAGCTGGATTTCACTCCATTCACCGCCACTCTCTGGGCCAAGCCATCCAGCCAATTATGAACCCAGCGAAGAGTGTACCTGTCCAGGCCATGGGCTGCCAGCTTCTCCAGGAGAATGCTGTGGGAGACCGTGTCAAAGGCTTTGCTGAAGTCTAGGTAGACTATATCAACAGCCTTTCCCTCATCCACCAGCTCGGTCACCTGGTCGTAGAAAGAGATGAGGTTGGTCAGGCAGGACTTGCCTTTCATGAACCCATGCTGGCTGGGCCTGATCCCCCGGTTGTCACGGACATGGCACGTGATTGCCCTCAAGATGACCTGCTCCATCACCTTCCCTGGCACCGAGGTCAGGCTGACAGGCCTGTAGTTCCCTGGATCCTCCTTACGACCCTTCTTATGGATGGGTGTCACATTTACAAGGCTTGTTTGTGCTTGATTTACTTTCCAAACAATGCTGTTTAGAGGGATAGAGTGAAAATGTTTGAAAAGTTGCTTGCAATTGTAAAAATATAACACATACATATATTTATAGATGTTCAATATAAAAAATAATACATAATAAAACTAGCGGTATTTCACTCCATAGGTAAGCAAAACTTCTCTTTCTTTCACCAGAGGCACCATCTTCATAAATGTTCAAGCTTTCCTACAGGAGACTGGAAGCGTTCCTCTATCTATGAAGCATCAATACCTTCATGCAAATATAGAGGCACAAGTAACAATTGCGTCCATCATCTTAGTAGGTGTCTATGTGCTGATCATACTGGAGGTAAGTCATGTCTTGTACTTTGATTTTATTTTTCCCCTACATTGTAACTGGAGCACAAGTATGGGTTCTGTTCTTGGGCTTTAGTATACTTTTAAAATGTGTGTATGAGTCCTTGCTGTACCACCAGCGTTGCTAATGGCGTGAATAGGATGTGTGCGAGGAAATTGTACTGAATTGTAATTGATTTTGGCAAGTTGTGTTAACACTACAGTGATCTTGTCTATTTTTATATTAGAACCTATTAGTGTTTTAATATTTTAACAGGATCATAGCTTGGAAGGGGGAAAATAAGTGTATGTTACAAAAGATGCAGAAAATCTTATCTTAAAAACAACTAACTTAAAAATAGGCAAAAAGAAAAAGCAAATTTTGTTTATTCCCTTATCTAAGGGACCTCAAGCTATGAATTTAGTGTACTCTTATGAGGCTAAACTGAGTACACTTTTTCATGAATGTCATTTAGAAATTCTTTTACTGTTTCATTTAAAGAGGAAATGGAATCCAAGTTAACATGAAGAAGTCAAGGGACAGGGAACTTTAAACATATATTGCAGCTTCATTCTGAAGACTTGAGGTATCAAACCAAGTGACAATGCTTTGCATCAGCACTACAGATGGAAAAAAACATGACAGAAATAGCACAGGGCTCCAACTGACTTCTTTGAACTCGAAATACTTACTGTCCAATTATCTTGAAATGAAGTGCAGGTACAGAGGCGCAACTTTTCTTTTTATTATTCATGTGACCATACACACTCTCAATGAATTCTCCAAGTTGAATCACACCTGATTTACAGTTGTATGAAACAGAGAAGTGAATCAAGTCTACAAGGTGGTCAGTAATAACTATGTCCAGCATGCTCATTTTACTATAAATAGATGTAGGCATGCAGTACAGCAGCAAAGTAATCATAATACTTTTAAATGCAGCTTTTATTTTCAAAATCCTCAACTAAGCAACCCTTTAGCAATTGCAAAAATATCAGGTTTTTAATGTATGTAAGGGTTGAGGTTTTGTGTTTGCATCCTGGAAAGCTACTTTAGAACAATTCATGTGTCAAAGGAACTAAAAGCTTGAAACTGAAAAGCACAGTCAAGGAAAGCATGCACTTTTCTGTTGTTTCTAAAAAAAACAAAACCAAACCACTTTAAAACAACTCATCAGCTTATTGTTTCTGTGAAAAGATCAAGGAGAAATTTCTGTTGTTGGCAGAAAATATATTTCTGCAAATTCAAAGGGAGAAATAGATATAGGTAAACTTATTTTGAATTTTAAAATATGGAAAGTCACATTTTGCATCATATGTTAGCTGTTTTCTCCATAACATCTGTAGGAATCAGAAATGCTACAACTAGAGTAAATTTTAAACTATAAATATATAAGCTGGCAATTGCTATCATAGAAACAAAACTTGACTGTTGTTTGGTTCCCTTACAGATCTCTTGAAAGATATGGATGTTAATGTTAGAATATGTGATAGTGGCTTACCTTATATTCAGTATTTATAACCTTAGTGCCTGAGGTCCTGCGTTCTCAACACACTGCACTCTCTATTCCATTAGCAGTTATCACTGTTAGAGAAATCAATTGATGCTGCTGCAGGAGCGATCTCTCATGCATTTTCATTTTCACTGTTGTTGCTCCCCATCGTTTATCAGTCTTTATTAGAATTTCCTGTGTTTTGTTCATTATCACTGGCACTACAGGTTCAACTTCAGAGAGTGTGGGCGCCCAAACATGTTTTAGAGCTATATTTTAATGTATTTTCTTATAATGGTGAAGAAAGAGGAAGCGTTTTATATGGTACAATGCACAAGAGCCACCTAAATGTGCACCTGTTGGTCCTCCTGCACAGCCCTTTTGTCCAAACATGAATTGTAGATCTTGTGCCCACAACTTCCTCAATCCCACACCTTTTGATCCTTCCTTCCCCTCCTCCCCTTGCCCTTTGGTACCTTAGTTACCAGGGAGCGTGTGGGAGCACAGGTTGCAAGAGCTTCTGCCTTCTGCAGATACAGATATGGGAAAAGCTGATGAAGTGAGAGATTCCAGTAGGAAAATGGAGTGCATTTACTGTAAACTGTCATCTTTTCCAAACTTGCACCACTGTAAAGACACAGAGTAAATCCTACTTTAAGGCAGCCGTTTGCCTCTAAGATGGCATCAAACTTCTTGGAGTTCAATGCATGTCAAGTACTAGTCCTTCTTGGTGGAGAAGTCTTATTGTCTCAGGATGTGTTGCTCTTCAGAAAACACATTAAGCTGCTGAACTTCATTTTGTCAGACCTTTATTTTGAGTGTTGTTTCTTTTGAAACTGATATGTTACGTATTCATAAAATGCAAATGAATTTCTGGTGAAAGACGGTGTCTCTTCTTCCTCTACAATTTCTTATTTCTTTTCTTATGCTTACCACAAATAAGAATATTTTCTTACTTCGCAATCCTACTCTGCCCATTGAAATCTTGATGTATTACTTTTGACTCTCTTTAGATGGACATCTCTTAGATACATTTTCTGTTTGAAATCTGTGGGTTTTTTCTTTCTCCCCCCCCATGTAGTCATCCTTTCCTTCAGTAACTAGACATTCATTCTCTTGAAATTGATTTTTCTTCAAATTTTGATTAGTTCCCTCTTTGCATTTCAGTCTTCTGTTCCCTCCCCTTCTCCCAGAGGAGAAAGAAGAAGAAAAAAATCTGCTTCTCGTGGTATTTTTCAATTATATATAATCTATACTATTTTATAGACTTATTGAAAACAACGAAGCATTTCCTTTTGTTCCTGAAAGCCTACATTGCACAGAAAATTAAAACAAGTGTATGTTAAAAATAAAAAAAAAAAGTGTGCCAGGTTTACCTTTGTTGATCTCAGATCTGCTTTCTGACCCTTCAGGATACTGAAGAACATCGGTAAGATTGGCTATAACTATGTTTTCCTGTTGGTCTACAGGGACATCTCATGTAAAGTGCTGATGTACAGAGCTCTATAGTGATGTTGCTGTACTAAATTAGTTCACAATTTATTTCAAGATAGGTTTTTTCTAGTTTTGATCCTCAAAATGTGCAGCCTCTTTCAATTGAGAACTTAAAAAGAAATTAGAACAAAAAATCATAGAAAATTCAATTTTTACACTTTTGTTCTCAAAACACTTTTGTTCTTTCAGCTAAGAGTGTTTTTTGTCTTTTGCCTTCTTTGATTTCCATTCTGTTTCCATCAAAGTTTTTTTCTACGTATATAACTAAAGTGACTACTCAGGTTCAATAATCAGTGGCGCATGGTTGTTTCTGGTGGTACAGCATAGTCAAAGAAAACTAGCATGGGTAAGATCTCTTTGTTTCCTCTTTGCAATACAGTAAAATAGCTTGATTTCTTCTCTTTTGCCGGAATTTGTGTATACAGAGAATGGGATAATACACTGGTTATGCTGAAAATAAATCTATCTGTCTATCTATATCTTAAAATACCTGTTAATATTATAAAGTTTTATTAGTATTTAGAGTTGATAAAGCTCTTATTAGTAATTATTAACTGCATATATGTAGCTATGTTGGAGCTGCATTAATTAGAAATAGGTAAGGAGGAATTTTGTACATCTATTATTAAAGGACAGAGCTCATTAATGAATTTTAATGATTTTCCTTTAATAATATATTTTTCCTTTAATAATGTATTTGTTTTGTGTTGTGGGTTAAAATAGAATGTTAACCGTTTACAATACTTAAAAGAGTCAGCAGAAACAATTATGAAGGTAATAGCCTTTTAAAGCTATTTTTAAAAACATTTTATTTAGTCAGGAGAAAAGGCAGAATAATATTCATTTTATTAAATTAAAAAAAACCCCACAAACCAATAGCACATCAAATGGCAGAAAAGTGATACTAGCAAGTATCAGAAATTCTGTGAGAGCCTCCATGGGGCTTGTTTTATCACAGGAGCTATCATTTAGTTTAATAGCCTGTCTTGTAGGTAGCCCTAACTAAAATCTTGCCAGGATCTTTCAAATGGCATTTTAATGATCTGTCATTTTTAATAACATTTACATGTCTGTATTTCTCCTTAAAACACAAATACTTGAAAGTGCATGATCTGGCCTTAAAAACTGGAGCTTCTTACTGGTATGAAGTATGAGCTTATAATCACAATTTTTATTACTTTAATGGAAATGGAGAGTGCCAGTTTTTCTCCATATAACTTTTCTATTATTAACCAGCTTAAATTATGAATAAACATCCCCTAAGCTTAATTTCTTTAACTCAAAGCAGAGTGATTTTTAATAGCATCTAACTAGGAGAAATTAGCTTGCAGACAGCCAAACTTCTATGTGGTTCAGTCTGACCGTTTTTCTGGCATTGTGGCCTGGTTGAACCAATGTTTCCTCCCAGGAAACATTTTTACAAATGAAATAAGATGTTTGTTATCACTGCTGCCTACGCTCACACAGTCCAGTTTTTGCTAATTTCCAGTAATGAGGCTATTTATTTGACAAGGAAAAAGATGGTTCAGAGAGGGTATAGGAAAACAGAAATATTCACTGGTATACGAAATCTCATACTAAGTGGTGGCAATAGGCTAATCTTAAAGGAGAATTTGTCCGATGAGGAAAGTCACAGAAACCAGTGATCAGCTTACTCAGCATGGTTCCTTACATCCCATCCATTCTCATATTGATCTGTCTTTAAATACACTGAGACAAGAGTGTGGATTTGAGTGTTCCCACCTCCACATATATACTACCAAAAGATTGGTAGCAAAGGGACGCAAGAAAATCCATAGCCATTATTGGAAAAGATGGTGTAAAAAAGAAAATTGTAGCTGCTGCTCTGCCTGGCCTTTGTGGGAACAAAATATATTCCTGGGGACGTTATTTCCAGTTGTGCAAGGATGGAAAAATTGGGAAGAGGTATTAAAACACTGCTGTAGGAGTTGGTAGAAAATAAGAGACAGATTATTAGAACGAGCCATCTATCCTCTTTGGTGAAGAGTCCAAGCCATACCTCACTGGGCAAGAATAAAAGTTTGCTCTCATCTGCCCTCCTGTCTGGGGGTGGGAAGGAGAAAAAGAGACCAAGATTGGGACAAAGCGGGAAAGCTGATGCCCCTGGGTGTGCTGGCTAGCTTCCAGCAGGGCAAAGATGCTCTCTTGCACACTTTTCCTTCCTTGAGAGACTCGTAGTCCTTACTGGGGGGAGAGAGAAGGCTGCCTCGATACGCATCTGCCATGTTTTACACTGAGGTAGAAATGGAGCCAAAAGGTAGGACCTGGAGAGTCAGCTTCCCACCCTGAGGCAGAACTCATAAGTGTTGTAAGTCTGGGAGTTGCACAGAACCTGAATCCAGCATAATAAAACTGAAATCATAAAATCCAATAGAAAAACTTAGCTTGAAGAAAAATCTAGCTCTGGAGCAGGCTAGCTGCATCCTTCCTGGGCAGCATGTGGTTGTGGGTCTGGTTTGGAGTCCTCATAAGCTTAAAGCACTGTTACCATGAAAAAAAATTTCTTTTTTTTCTTTCTTTTTTTTTTTTCCCCCAACTGAAAATGTGCAGTATAATGAGGACAGTCTTGCAATCCCCATGAATAACGCTTTTAGGACATAAACTGAGGGTGTGTATCAGGAAAGGTGTGAAGGCCCATGGACTGAATGGAAGCAGCAAAGCCTGCTGAAATAGGTGCTGGAGGACTGGATTGAAGAAGGGGATCCAGCCAAGGTGTGGATCCATCCATCCTGTTTCCCACAGTGAAACATTCACTGAACGAGTACCCTGGATGTTGTCCCAGAGAGAACTGCCTGTGACTGAGCTAGTAATTAATCACTATGGACTATCAAGGCTTAGGGTCATTCCCTGCCTTTCTCTGATTTAGGAGGAGGGTGTGACCTCTGTGCATTTTGAGAGGCCCAAATGACTTTAAAGCAGCTGTGCAGGAGCATTACAAGTTGCTCCTTATGAAGACCACTGGATCATTACCCCAGAGGTGCCAGAATTTCTACCGCTTGGGTAGAGCAGAGCCTCTGCTACCGAGAAAGAGGCTCCGACAGGACAGAGCCACCACCAGTTAGATAAAATACAGTTATTTTTACCTACTGGACCTGCAACAAATGAAGTATAAAGGAAGCAGAGTGCTGTAAGAGAAGGATAGGATGAGTTTAATTCAAACAAAAATGCAGTACAATATTTAGCAAAATCCTCAGCTGGCTCCCAGCTTGATATGTTGTAATAATGGTTTTGTATTATTAATCCAATATGAATATTGATTTTACACTGACTATTGCCTGTCTAATTGTTAGATCTATCTTGGTAGAAGTCTGGCTCTTTCTGTGTATGTGTGCTTTAAAGAAAAATACCTTCTTTTGGGTGCTATGGTACTTCTGTAGTATGTAAATTGGCCTTAATTAAGAACTTAATAGGAAAAAATAGCCACTGGATGGTGCTGCTTGCTATTCTAAGGACTCAATAGGATTGTCTGCTTTAAAAGATGCTGTCACCCAGGCTCCACTTTTCACAGAATGCTATTTTTTTGAAATAATAGGAGCCATATTTTCAACACTAAGTGTATAAACTAATTTCCAAATGTCCATTTTCTATTTTCTATTGCCTTTTAAAACTAATTTTGAACTGTATTTTGTTCAATTTCTGAAAGACTGTCAGGCATAAATGTGTTGCCCTGTCTTGCATATTAGGTATGTTGTGAGATGATTTTTTTTTCCTTTCTGTTTGAGACAGGCAAGAGAACATTAAATTAGCTTAATTGAATGTTGGTGTTCAGCTTGTACCCTGCCTACGGCAAACAGAGGGGTAGAGAGCCATGAAGACTTAAAATTTTAACAAGACATTAGAACACACATATACTTATAATGTACACAAATGGACAAGAACCACTCGGCTTTTGTGGCCTCAAATGGTGTCTTCCTTTAGCAAGAGCAAGGGCAAAAAGGAATGAACAAACATGAGAGTGTGTAGGGTGCAGGCTTGGAGGGAGATGTGATGGCATGATCTAAAGAGAAAAAGAAATCCAGGGGAAAAAACTCAAATGAGAAAGAGAGGAGATGTCAGGGATGAAACAGTCTCCAGATAAGCTGTTGGCTAGAGGAGACAGCTCCCTAAGAAGGTAGTGTGAATGCTGCAGTTTACCGTACTGTTGTTCATAGTGCATGGCTGTAATTATGTATGGTCATATTACCCTTATCTTAAAAGAGGGCTGATGAAGGTTCATACAGGGAAAGTAATATAGATTTGCCCCTCACTTTTGTGATTTGCTCCATGTAATTTCTTTACTAGAAATTCACCATCTTGTTAGTCTTGAGGGTGCAGAAATAACTGGGGAAATACAGATGGTGGCGTCGTCTTCAGTTTCAGAAAGCATTCTGAAACTGCAAATATAGTGAAGGGAGTGTTTCAGTCCCCACAGATAATGCTTTTAGGACATAAAAACAAGGGTGTGCATTGAGAATGGTTTTAAGGCACGAGAACTGAATGGAGGCAGCAAAGCCTGCTGAGATAGGTGCTGGAGGACTAGATTGAGCCTTGCAAAAGGGTTTTGCAAGACTGAAAGCTTGTTGGTGGGCCAATCTGTTGATAACACAGTGACTTTGGAAATGTCAGCCCACAATGCCGGTCTGGTTTGTCATCTTCTAGGTAGCAACATTAGTCCTTTACTGGCTCATGATCAGTGCTCTCTGCTTTATTTGTATAGCAAATGGTTTTTTGTAGCTAAAAATTACAGGAGTGAGAGTCCTGGTGCTGAAAAATGATCACCATCCTGTCTTTCCACAGGGGTTCACTTTCTACTAATCTGACTTAACTCAAGACCCTGATTTACAGAACATTGTCTCATTCATCTCTGTGTGCATCTGTCTGACTTCATGTTAAGACAAAACCCTCAAATTCATAGCAAATAAGAAGACTCACTTTTAAAATTTGACTCTAAGGAGGTCTCAAACTGTCAGGTGTTACACCCTTCCGGTGTTTCCTGCAAGTGTATAAAAATAATTTTCTTACATCAGAGCCATCCTAACAGGTAGAAGCTGGAAAACATCCACCTATGGCTGTAATGATACAGATATGACATGATACAGATAATGATACGGATACAGACTCCTCTTTTTTTTGTGTGAATCCAACAGGAATATTTACTAGGTATTACACTATACCTTTTTATTCCTAGTTCTCAGTAGCAGTATTCTGACCTGGGAGGTTGTTTCAAAACCAGGCTCAACTTAGAAGTCAAGCAGTCATTTCAGCCTTCATCATAAAGGAATAAACCTTCTTCTGGATCTTCTAGCCAAGATCTGTATGAATGCTGTTTCCCTCACTCTACTGTTTCCTCCAACTTTGCTTTTCCCCTGAGTTTCTGAGGCATGAAAATATAAGGGTTTCAGTAATCCTGCTCATCTCGCACAGTAAGGATATGTTTGCCTTTGCATCATTCACAGGCTACTTTGAATCAATTAACTCAATATCCTGTGTCAGCATGTAGCTTTAGACCACCCAGTTTTCTCTACAAAGAGCAAGCAGTGATGTCTCTGAGGAAGAAAGCTCACAGAGAGTGAACAGATTGCAAATTGTGCACATTGTTCATTCAAAGCCTCTGATAGAGTTACGGAGTAACAAATACCTTTGCAGAATCTAGAATCAGCTTATAGATTTTCTATATAGAAGAGGGGAATGAATTAATCAGATAATTTATTCACATAAAATTGTTTGATCGTTTTCAGTCTCTTTCTCTCTCTCTCCTTCTATGCATTGTGTTTTACATATAGAAAGAATTTATATCAGTTGGTGAAACTTAATTTAGTTACTTAATCACAGGATTCCAGGGCTATCTTTCCTAGACAAAACTCCCAAGATTGTATTTCTTAGCCTTGTATTTCTTAGCCTGTTCAGTCAACGTACCACACGAGAAACAGTGAACTAACACAAGTGTTAACTTGCCTTTGATACCGTATAGTATTACTTTTAATCACCTTCTATTTAAGATAATCATCTTGTGTAGTGCCAACTTATATTTTGAAACATAGCATTAGAAATTGGCAAATTGTTGCCTTCTATACCTTTTCCTAATGCAGGGTTGTTTATACCATGACTTTCTCCACTGACATTGAATCAGAACAAGTAATTTGGCACACTATCTGAGTGAAGATGGATATTATAGCATAATATAGACTCATCATCGTAGATGAGTGCTTTCATACCTCAAGGTTGTGTAGATGTTCTTCAGGAGTTACACAGTTTGCTGTAGAATCTAATGATTCTATTAAAAAAAACACCAACCAAAACCCAAGACTTTCAGGGTTGGGAATTTGCCAGTAAAGTGTTTATTGAATATATATTGTAAATGTTATTTTCACAGGGATCAGACATTTATTGTGTGATTAATAAGAATGCATATTAATACTAAAATATGCAGTTAATGTTTTCAAGTCTGCAGACCTGTCCAATCTGTGTTCTTAACTGATTTTGTGCACATATTTAATGCATATGGTAGTACTACTATACTGAATCATCACTGAATTCTTGTAAAAATGACTAAGCTGTTGGGCCAGGTTTTTGTGGTTATTTTTTTTTTTGTTGTTGTTTTGTTTTGTTTTGTTTTGTTCTTTTCAGGCAAGGTACACTTATGTACACTGATGTGGTTTTGATGTATTTTGACTTACAAAAATGAGCTGAGTAATAAGATTTTATAAAAATTTAACTTAAAGATTTATGATTCACATGGCTGAATATGTATAGAATACATACAGACAATGTTCTAATCTGCAGATGAAGATATAAATAGCTTTTCTTGCTGTCACTGATTTTTGTGATGCTTGTGGTCACTTTGGGATCCTTGAAGCACATCATCTTTCTGCAGCTGTACCCTACATGGTTGCCTCAAGAGCTTCTTTATTCCATCCCTGAATACTACATCAGTATGTCATACTTTCTAAACTATGTCAAGAAGCTCCCTTTTGCTTCATTAAAATCCCTACAGATTGCTTGCTATTGCTTAACTAAGTAATTCTAAGGAAATTAATTTTCTGTTATCATTCATTTTCACTAGCTGTTGAGACGCATCCTCTCCTCTGTAAGGGGTTCCCACGTGCTGGGTAGAGTGTCCCACAGCTGAAGGAGCATCAGAACTGCTTCTGCAGAGCTCTTGTAGGGAGCAAACCAAGGGGAGGAGGACAAGGAGATAGAACATTAGCTGCTGTGACAAGATGAAGGGGAGGTGTGTTGCTATGCCTTCACTAACTGGCACTGGTTAGATGGTCTCTGTAATATAGGCGAGCATGAAGAAAATCAAGTAAATATAGGTGGCTCCACTGACCTTTTTCTCCTGCTCTGATCTCATCTGTTCCTGACTATATCACGTATTACTAGTCCGTTGGTTTATATTCTGTCCAAATTGTGCAATTTACCAGAAGTAAAGCAAATTCTCATGAGTTGAGAATTTGATGCCGTTCAGCTTTGAAGTGAATCTACTGCAAGCAGAGTTCAAAGTATTGCAAATCTTTTATTGACCCTTTTTGTTTTCTAACATAAGCTCAAATTTTCAGTTATGTTACTTGACAGACTTAGGAAAAATTACCTAAATTTGTTAGTGAAATTACATTGTTTTTCTGCAAATTTCAGTTTTGATTTCAGTTTCTGATACCATTTTCAGGCTTCGGCATGAACTCTCCAAACTGTTAAGTGGATAAAATACATGTAACATGAAAGACCGAAGTATTGTTTGTATCCTGCTAAAACTGCTGAAATAGTCCAAGGCAAAGCAAACCACCAAAATTTATAAAGTGCATGACAGCAAATGTTAAGATAATCTCCATCAAGGGATCTGACTGAGGAACACGTTTTCAGAGGCAGTCAGGCTAATACTATCTTGATTATCTTTAGGAAAAACAAACTATCTTTTGGAAAAAACCTCTTCCACTGCTGAAGGTACCTTATTTTAACCCAATAAACCCTTATTAAAATATAAAAAGGAATAGATATGAAATATGAAGTCAGAAAAAAGCTATCCTAGAGCAAATTTTACTCCCCTTCTCTCCCTCCTTGTCCAGTGAGAATAAAGAAATGAGCTAGAGACTTTATAAAGTCCAAGAGGGATTTGGCTGTTAATTCTATAGGGAAGGTTTCAGCTACTCTGAAGGTAGGTGGAAAATGCATAAATCCCATATGTGGATATAAGCTTGGAAATAACTGCCTCCTACTGAAATGCAGCAATGCTAGCACTCTATTAAGTGAAAATTAACTTATCAGTAAAATAAGTAGTTTGATGCAACAGGCTTCACTGGAGAAAAAAATGAATAAGAAATGAATTGAGGCTGCATTTGAAGTTTTACATTAAAGTCACTGACAGTTGTCTTTCAACTGCCATTTCTCACTTATAAAGAAAGAGTTGTGCAAATAAAATGTTTGGTATGATGTATCATTTATGAAATATCTTAAGAAGCACATTTTAGAAATATACAAGTCCTGGATTTCAGCTGGGAAATGGATGCTCTGAAATAGCACACAGGTCTGCTTTCAATTGACTTCTAAATAATTTCTTTTTACCTCCTGGAGCACTGTACAAGATACAGTGTTTGGAATTTTTTATAGTTTTTATAATGATGCTGTTGCAGTCTACCAAAAGATTTGATGAACTTTGTGCAAAAGTTCCAAAGCACTTTCAGATAGATAAAGAAATCATAGAATCATAGAATCATAGAATCACTAAGATTGGAAGGACCTCAGAGATCATCAAGTCCAACTGTCAACCTAATACCACCATGCCTGCTAGACCATGTCCTGGAGTGCCATGTCTACGCGTTTTTTGAATGTCTCCAGGGATGGCGATTCAACCACCTCTCTGGGCAGTCCAAAATTTAACTATGGAGAAGGTCTAGGTTGTCTAAATCCTGTTTGCATTATAGCTCTGGACATGTATATTTTTAATTAGTATCAAGCACGAAGACTTGTGCTGTAAAAGATTTGTGTTGCTTTAATTTCTTACTTTAAAATTAACTCCTGGAGTATCAAAGCTATCATGCAGAACCAGCATTCAGCACATTGTGTTCATCACACAGCAGACAATCATGAGACAAGCTTTCTACAGATAGTTATGAAACAAAATCTTCATAGAAGTTTTTCCTAACCTTTGCCCATTCTGAAATGACCCTATAGCATGACCCTACCACATCTCCATTGTTGCATCTTTGGGGGTTATCATTACTTATAAAAAATTCTGCAAATATCCATTCCCTTTTCTGAAATCTTTTCTGCTCTCAGCCTTGTGATATCCTGTATCAGTGAGTCCTATGACTGAGTCATGCATTGTGAGGAATGAAATTTGGTCTGCATTGTTTTCAGTAGCAGTTTGCACTGAAATAATTGTCCCTTTGTAAAAGGCAAGCTCCATCCTTTACTGTTTCATTAAGTCAGCACTGCTAGGCATTCTTCAGATAAAAATAAAGAGGATGTTGATGGTGAACATGCCCCTTCTGTGCAGAGATTATAAGGTTTGTAGGTGGGCTGGGAGGTGGGGAGCTCTAGCATGCAAACCGATAGGCTAAAAGCTTTATATCTTCCTCTTCTGTCTTTTTTGTCTCAATGGTCATAGCTTGTTTTTTTTTAAGAAACCTTTCCAGGAAATGAGGCAAGGAAATTTTGTATAATAAGAGTATTTTACAGAGCATGCTAGAACTGACCGAATCATTGAAATGTGGCGATCCATTTTTGGGATGAAAGAAATAAGAGGAAGTATTTATGTGCAGGAGGGTGGAAATGGAAATAAGTCCCGGAGTTGCTTCAGGAGACTGTAACTAGTTATGTTTGATACCAGAAATCTACTTACAGTGGCTGGATTGACCACTGCTTAGGGCTGTAGCCCTGGACCTACTAACTGAGTTCAGTCGCCCTTGCTACTGAAGTAACTTTTGGCCCATCATTGCCTTCCGCTTCTGTTCCTGGCTTGTAAAATGAAAACTCTACCCAGTCACACTGATGCAGTCAAACCAAATTTGTGATTTTAGAGGCAATTCCTATTTGAAAGAGCAACTCATTATGAATATGGGTTCTTTTGTTGTAATCATCTTTTCTTACTAAAGAATGCACAAAGATATGCACTTTCTCAAGCACAAGAAGGATCAGGTGAGTGCAGATGATTTCTCACTTCATCTTTCAAAGTGTCTTTAGAGTCAAAAGTTCACCAAATCTCTCAGCTTTCCTGGGGTCTAATCTCTGTGTTAATTTATTTCTGACCTCTTTCAATTCTGTACCTGAGCTTTTGTTTATGGACACCCTCTGAGATTTATCCTGAAATGATTTTCATCCTCCTTCTAGTCCTCGGAAGGGTTTGGATCAGGTCCATACTATTTTCCAAAAGAGTAATAATGGAATTTTGCCTAATATAATGCCCTCCAAATGTGCATTAGATGGAATTGTGACTCAAAGATTGTCACAGCTTATAACCTGCATCTCTTAATTTCTCCATTTGCAAGCTTTTAAAAATGCCTTTACAAATACATTAGTTGTTTGGGGTTGGCTTTATGTGAAAAGAAAATTAGAGAGTAATCCATTCTTTCCTAAACCTCCACAAATTTCAACTTTTGAATATTTACATGTCTCAGAGTTTATATAAGTGTGCTTTCTAGGCTTTATGTTAATGTGCAACTTCCACTCGATAGTTTGCTGCAATGAAGGGTTGTACATTAACAAGTTTTTTGTAATAGAGCTTTGCATCTGAATAGTCTTTGTTCATTCTTCAGGATATACTTTAGTATATCCTTCTTGAAAAAATCACTAGGATGAAGGAACTGACAGATGACTCCATTTGTACAGCATTCTCTCCCATCTTTCTGCAGAAATTAAAAGCAACTTCATCCATAAGCGACAGCAAACTCTTGGAAACTGAAAATGGAGTCAGTGTAGGCTATTAAGTATACAATGGTGACAGCAAAATGCTTGTGTGTAAATACGCAGAAGTAACAATATAAAAAATCTACACCTCATCAAATCTCAGAAAATCCATGATATCTTGCTGAGAACTGCAAAGAGCTATCTAACTTAAGTTAGATAGAGATTAGATGAGGAGAAAGCCTCCAGCCTGAGGACAGCTGAGGATTCCCCAGTAGCGTACCCTTGCACGTACTTTGCCCTGGTAAGAAGCTGATCTCCTTCCCTAACTGACATCACTGCTTCTTCTCTTTTATTGGAGAGAACTGTAAGGTCTAATTACTGTACCCTGTCGTCAGCCACAAGAACTGTCGAACATTACCGAATGCCTCCCACCTTTGTAGAATTGAAAGGGCCATATGTGTGCCTTCATATCAACACTCTGAAATGGGAAATCAAAGATGAAACAGTGACTTATCGCACACATTTCTGTGGGAGCTGATGGGAGCTGTAATCTGTGCTGTGTACGTTTAGGTTCTTGGGACATAAAAACCTTGGTCTGATCTCCTGCTGTATCACTATGAATAGGTTATTCTCCAGTGCATTTTGAAGACAAACAGAAGAATGAATCAGATTTTTCTTTTGACTCCTAAATAAGTAATTTATATATTTATTTTTCTACTAATTTGTTAAATTGCTTAGTTGTTTACCATTGCTGCTAAAAATTTATGGAAAAAAAACCCCACAGAAACAAATCTTTCCTTTTTTCTTTCCCTTTGCAAGCAGACAGGAGGGCCTTGAGATGTTCACATCTGAATGTTTCTTATCAGTAAAATATTTCTTATGAAATTAGCAGCAAACGAAATTTTTCTAGACTGCCTTATTTCTTTCTCAGAAATAATTCTGACTTGTGTCTGAATAATATTTAAACACATTAATAGTAAATGCTGTTACTTAGATTTGATCTTTTGTAGAGTGATTTTCATTACATTCTTACTTTAACAGAGTTATTTTGCACAGTTTATGATCTTCTAGACATGGTGGATTAAAAAACTAGAAAAGAGCATTTGGAGGAAAAAGCACATTTTTAGGGCATGCTTGCTTTTATACTTTTGTTTTGAGAATTTTCAGTGCAATATATTCATTAGATACATAGATGTGGACAAATACCCACATACTGTATTAATTGTTGCCGTATGAAATGAATGCCTGTGTTGTGGTCAGAGGCTTAGATCCCATTTTCAGATGCATTGCTTGTATGCTAGAGAAACATCAGAGGTGAGGGAGACACACTGTGCAAGGCAGGGTAGGTCTATACACTGATAAAAGCAGCATTTGAAGAACTGAGGAGTCTGCAGCGAACGTGTCCAGCAGATTCTAGCTGAAGTATATGGCTTTCTTGAAGCTAAACCAGTTTATGGAGAAAATGCTGATGTAAAAATAAAAACAACCACTTTATGAAGAAAGAAAATTCTGGGTGCATGAGACAGCAAGCAGGTACACAGGCTTGCGAGACCTATCTGTGCCTCAGACCACAAATTGGACCTAGAAACTCAAAACCTTGCGTGTTTGTGTGTGTGAAGGATTAATCTGCTCAGGTCTGAGTTATTTGCTTGGGAACTGCTTTGTAGACATTGGAGATGAACAAACACTTATAAAGAATGAGGTGGATCACCTCCTTGGCATGTGTCTTCCGCCCATGGAAGCCAACAGGACTATCCTTAAGTTAGGGAAGATGAACTGCTTTCCTTCTTGGGTCACCTGTTGGCAAACCTAAGAAACCAATGCTGAAGTCCCTTCTCTGCCTTGAGATCAGAGCTGAGACTTCCTAATAAGGTTTCACACACACTTTTAAAATTTGTTTAATTTTTAATCACTTCTTATGGTGAGGTAAAGTAAGCAGCCATTCTCGAATCTTTTTGAAGGGGGTTGGCGTAGACTAAGGCAAAACCCCACCCAAACCAACCAAGAAAAGAATCTAAAGGTTTTTTTATCCTTTTCCCTCCTCCTTTTTAATAGTAAGGAGAAGTCTAGAGGTGTCTCTGGTCAATTCTTACTCTTTGTTGCAGATTGTTCACAGGACGCTTGCAGCGATGCTGGGCTCTTTGGCAGCTTTAGCCGCCTTAGCTACTGTTGGGGAGGTAAGTTATGAAATTGTAAGTCCTCACTTTGTTTCTGGGTATGATACCGTAAATTTCCGTGTATGCCCTGTTGTGACTGGGCACATGACAGAGCAGTGTTTTTTAAGAGAGAGAGAAGGTAGGGCAGATATTGGGTTGGGGCATCTTGGGGAGAACAAATCAGCCTAGGGTATAGACAAAAAGAGTGGAAAAACATCAGTTGATGCTATTTTGTTCTGATTTGCAGGAAGCTGAGTACAACCATTTCCAGCTTAATTCAGAGTTACTTTAACACTGTTATTTTCAGTAATATTAGGTTACCAAGCAAACCTAAAGAGAAATACATTGCCTCATACTACCCTAAATAATTATACCTCACGCTTACACCTTCCAATCCTTTTGTTTCCCCCTCTTGCTTACTCTTAGTTGATATTTAGTGAAACCTCTGGTTGATTTTCTCTATTTTTCTCTGTTTTTCTCATAACCGGTCACCACATCATTGCTGTATTCCCTCAAATTCCCTCCAGTTTGTTCACAGGTGAAGGGGTATGCTTTTGTTCTTTTACCAAAAAGGAAACTAGGGGGTACCATACAATTAGGTTTTCTTTTGTTTCTGTAATGTCACGTAAGGAACAACTAGATAAACCAATATCCTAATGCAGGCTTGTGATAATGACCTACTGAGGATGCCAGCAGTACTTTGAATTAGTAATAATAACAATAACAGTAATACTAATACTAATAATGGTAATATCTGAGAGTCCTTTTTGTGTATCTTAACACTTATTAGTTTCAGTCATAGCTTATTTAAATGGTTCATCAATTAAATGGAGTTTATATTTCATAGCTAATCACAAGTTAGGTGCTTTGGGGCACTCACTGGTAATTGTATTTTTTGATTGCAGAGGCCAAGTATGGTGAAAGTGGTGGAGTGGATTGATTATGAGACGCTGGCATTACTGTTTGGAATGGTAACTAAAATGTAGCTTTTACTCTAAATGTGCTGCAATAGTCACATTCAGTATAGAGATGTTTCCCTTTTAAATATTTTGTTAATTGTACTTTACAGAGACATGTTGTGATGAAAATCTGGGCCTTAGGGGATTTATCGAAAAGGAGGATTAACAGACCTTTGAAGAAACCTTTTGAAAACATTGATCCTTTTCCATTTTTTTTTTGTAAATCTGTAAAATTGTGTTGTAAACATACTAAAAACATTCTTGAGGTCTATAAATGGGAAGACCTGTTAAGTGCCAAGTATTATCACTCTCATTTATCTTGCTAATTTTGTTTACTCAAAACCTTCCTCAGACACACTCTGCTGGAAAAGTGGTTTTCTTTGTCTTAGTCAGTGCTATGTTTGGAGCCAAAAAAAGAGCAAAAATTCTCTCCAGAAATGGAGGAGAAATATCTGATTATATTATAATCATATATTATTTTAATGACTGCCCAGAGCTATTTATGGCAAAAAGAGTTGTTCAACTGTTATTAAACTCTAACACAAAATATACAATACACAGAGACAAAATTACAATTATCTGATTCCATTCTGAGATCTTACTTTCTGGCACTGCTCCCTGCCTTCCCCACAGAAAAAAAATAAATAAAAAAATCTATTGGGAGCAAAGATGGAAGGACAGGAAACCTCCCAGAAATGTGGGAAAATGCAAGTAATTCTTGGAGTCACTATCGTCTGCACCCTGTAGAGCATTACGAAAGAAAGCAAATACACTTACTGGCTTTTTTGATGAATGACATAAGGGAGATACATTGAGTACTTAATGCGTGATGCCCACTTAGTCACTACAAATAAAATTCAACCAGGCTGGCATGACATTTACAAACTGCTTATGTTGAGAACTAAATTTCACCATATGATGCATTAACAAGAGATATCTGGCAGCTGTAGCGGTTATCCTAATATGAAAGTGATCAGATTCTCAGAGCTGTGTCATATAAGAAGGACTTTTGTCAGGATCACACTACATCACTTTGTTTTTGTGTAATAATTCAGTTGCAAGCTACTCTCTTTTTCTTCGTCTTTTGGTAGATGGTTTTGGTGGCCATATTTTCAGAGACTGGATTCTTTGACTACTGTGCAGTAAAGGTAGGTTTGTTTTGGTACTCTTAATTTTTATTGGATTAATCAAATTAGTATTTAATCAGATCTGTTACACCAAGCACTATCTTTGAAGAACCTTTCTCAGGGTAATGTATTTTTATCACATTAGAAATGACAGTGGTCAGCTTGTAATGTTGAAAAACCTCTTAGGGGTGAAAGGAAGCCCTTAAGGCGATTCTGTTTCTACAGGAGAAAGGTAAAGGCCCCCAGTAAAGCTGAGTTATTCCACTGACTTCCCCAGGACTGCCGTTCCACTGTAACTGAAATCTGTATTTATGCTTCACAGGGGGTGAAAGGAAATATAGGAAGTATCATTAGCTTTATGATCACACATGAAAAATGGCCACAGACTTCTGCACAGTAGCAGAACCAAAGATTACATGAAAAGGGTAATTCTGATGGACTGGCTGTAAAGCAAGTATTACCCATGGTGAGGGACTCCTTCACCTGCTGCAAACCTTAATTGTCTTGAGAAGAGTGGAAAGAAAGAAAACAAAAGTGACAAGGAGGACTGCTGTGGGCACAGAATACCTAAACAAAACATGGGTGGACACAACTCCTACCTACATAGATCTCCAGACTGTTTAACCCTGGCAGTGCTGCTCTGAGGATGGGGAAGGTGTCCTGGTGTGTGGAGGTGGTGGGAGGTCTGAACCACCTTAGTCCACCTGAGCATGTGGGCAGAAGGTGGGAGCTCAGCCCTGCTCCTACCACAGACCTCCTTCATGCCTGACAGTGGAGCATGGTGTCTCTTCAGACTTGTTCCTTTCTCTGCATGATGGAAATGTTTGCTCACTTCCATGAAATGCTTTCTTGCTTCATTAATTAAAATTGGATGCTGTTGTTGATGCATGGAGTAATACATGCTCTGAGCTCACTGTTGCCTCATCTTGGTGAAGTTGTTTTATCTATCATTTTTTGAAAACTAACCTGAAGTGATCTAGTCCCTTAATTTTGTTCCTATTTGTTTGGTTTTATTAGGCTTATCGATTCTCTAGAGGCAAGGTGTGGGCCATGATTACGTTTCTGTGCCTCATTGCTGCAATTCTTTCTGCATTTTTGGACAACGTTACCACTATGCTGCTCTTTACTCCAGTAACCATAAGGTACTTTATTGTTATGGTTTTGGACTTGGTCTTTTATAGCCAGCAATCAGTAGTAGACATGTGTGCAAAATGCTTGTTTGGGCTTTTTTTGATCATCTAAATGGAAATCAAAACCACAAATACTCCTATTGTAGCAGGGTAAAAACCTAACTTTTTCAAAGGGATTGCTTGCGTTTTCCCTTTGTGTTAATAGTGAGCACGTATCTGAAGCCTGTTATACTGCCTTGGAAGCTAACTATTCCGGTTTGTCTCCATATCTGAACTGCAAAAGCATGTTGCACCAAATGCTCCCTAGTAGATTAAATCTCTTTCCTGTAAGCAGGGAGAAACTTATTTTACTTAAAGCTGCCTTGTCCTTTACCGGCTAACATTTATATACAATTTTAGATAGTAATTTATGTTTTAGTGAAGTTGCTATTCTTTCTAATACTACTGACAAATAAATTTTAAAAATCTCCAGATTTCAACTAAAAGCTTTTTTTCAGAATATGAGGCTTTGAATTTTCTTCCTGCTGGTGATTATGACATCGATACAGCTGCTGGTTAATTCCACAATTTGAGATTAGATATTTGGAACTTTTAATAGAGAACAGTGAATTTAATTACTTCAGATTTCTGTAAATTAATAACATGTGATTTGCAACTACGTTTAATCAATGAGTGATTATACATTGCTGTTTAAGCTGAATTTAACCTGTGTCTGACCAGGCAATTCTGGTTAATCCAGTTTGGTTTCAGAAAGATCTAGTGTGTTTTTAAAACGATCCTTAGTGATATAATGCTTGCAGTCATTATCACATGAAAGTACATAAAATTCTATTAAGATATGCTCCCACTTTAAAATATAGTGTAAAGAGTAAAACCCAATTTTGCAAATGAAATTTATTCTGGATTGGAAAACAGGTGGTGAATGAAAGCTCCACTTGTCTTCTCTCCGATTATATTTTAAACAGATCACTTTGCCTTACTCCAATCAATAATTTCACTGCTAGCAGCAAGCAACACTGGAACTATTAAACATCAAGTTTTCTTTAGCTGTGTTGCAGAATATTTTGAATTAACTATAGTTGGGACTGGATTGAAATCCAGATATCAGTGCAACATGAATTACTGTTCACAGGCAGAGCTACCGTAGTATTTATTTAATTTTCAAAGAATCATAGAATAGCCCAGATTGGAAGGGACCTCAAAAGACCATCTGGTCCAACCTTTCATGGGAAAGGGAGCCTAGATGAGGTTCCCTGTTCGGTCATGTCTTGAAAACTTCCAGTGATGGGGACTCTACCATGTCCCTGGGGAGGTTGTTCCAGTGGTTATTTGTTCTTACCATAAACATTTTTTTCTTAAATTGAAATGAAGTCTCTCACAGTGCAACTTGTACTTGCTGCCCCTTGTCTTCTCCATGTGGCTCCTTGTGAAGAGAGAGCTTCTGCCTTTGCAGCCACCCTCTTAAGTACTGGAGTTTTATACTAAAAGTATACTAAGTACTTTGGTTTTATACTAAATGCATTTGTAACACTGAAGAAAGGGAAACTCAGTATGCAGGAAACATTTGCATTTGAATCACTATCAAAGCTAAAATAAAATTTTACCTTGCCTAGCAAAGCCAAATAACTGCCTATTTCTAAAAGCTTCATGCTGGGTTTCATTTTTTTGTTTTTATCTTACTGCCATTGTCTTCAGCTCCTGTGTACAGCTTTGCTATGTTGCACTGCACTGTCATTGCCATGGAGATAAAGCTTGCAGAAAATCCTACTGACTCCATGAATATAAGAATTTATATTTCCATTAATAAGGTGTAAAACATGACACTTGTTTCACTCTGCATTTTGTAGTGAGATGATAACAAAATTAATAACTACCCCTTTTTAGCTATAGTTTATTTTCAAGATACTTTTTTTATTGTGAACTGGAAAAGGCTAATGGTTGTTCACACGGGGAACTATATAACCAGGGTAAGTAAACTGAAGAAGTTTGATCCTACCACATGGCTAACACGTTCTGATGGTTTTATACTTTGGGCTTGGCCTTTCTTGATGTACGTCAGAGGTTTTTTCTTCAAGCTACTTCTAGGCCTACGAAAAAGAAAGAATCATTAAAGAAAAGTTAAGGTTATATTTTGAAACACTGAGACATCAAGAAGCGATGAAGTTAAAATTGCAAGTACAATTGCGGCCTCGTACAATTGGGCCAGCTGTACTACAAAGTACCCTTTAATTTCACGCTGTTGGTGAAATAGTGTATTTTTGCCCAGTTATTTTGTTCTGGAGTTTTTAATGTGCTGACATATGTGTCATCTGGCAGCGTTTTGTCTGAGTTTTAAATTGACACTTTTGTTGACAGCGTAAATCTATAAAGTTAGCTTTTGTGGCAATACACTCTTTTCTCTTTGAAATACCAGTTTTAATAACACCGACAGACTGAAGAGTAAAGCTCAGCTCTTCCTTCAGAGAAACCTGTGGCAGCGCTCCAGCGAAAGTCATCCTAGAAAAGCATTCTTGCTGCCCACTCCTCCCCTCATCCCATGTTAGGTAGAGGGGTCAATAATTTAATCGAGGACTCCATCCTTACACACCGGAGCAATGTTTTGATAAGCCACGAACAGAAAAGCAGTTGTTCCTTATTACAGGGTGCTTAGGTGTGACCTTGCCTTTCAGCCTTTAATACCACAGCCCAAGTGTAAATGAGCGGATTGTGCGGATCTGTGCGTAAATGTAATTTGTGCGAGTTGAAGTAATCTGCGTGAATATTACTGTGTGTTAGTGGGCTGAGTTGAAATGGATCATGAGGGTACTGAGTCAATCCCAGTATTCGCCAGAGCACTTTAGGATGCTTTTTATTAAAGAAGCATTGTACTTTTTCATATTAAAGCAGCATCTTACTAAAGAAAGATTAAATATTTTTGAACTGCTAAAACCGTTTTGAGGTTATATTTTTTTAATAATGAGGAATGTGTATTTTCTACTCCTGTTGCATTATAAATAGAAATACTCATGATCAAGCTTTAGAGAAGGGGAAAAACAGGAACAGAATAAATCAGACAAACCTAGGCTGAAAGCTGAGGTCACTAATAGATGATTCACAGCTAAAAGCTTGCTTGCGCAATCCTGTACCACCACTCCCCAGGTGAAAGTTAACAATCGACACTGGGTGCAGAGCCTGTGGTTGCCCAGAACAGTTTTCCATAGTCCAGTGTGGTCTGGGGACAATGGTTTAAAAAGTTCTATGATGCCAAAAATTTGAAATGTTGTTTCAAATAGCGTTGTGTAGTCCAACTCTTGTAATGGTTGATTACTTTTAATGAAATGAAAAGCATCAGTTATGTTACCATTAACTATTGCATTATAAATGTAAAAAAATAAATAAATCTCTTTTTTTTGCATTTATATTGCTATAATTACTGTGACATATAAAATTAAAATGTTAACAATACACACACACACACAAATGTTACGTTTAAAATCCTACAGTTGTTCAGTGTAATGACTGTATTTTGTAAATTTTGTAAGTTTTAACATTTAAGGTAGTTTAATCTTAGGGTAAGAGGTTAATTTTATTCTCTTTATACTGCAGGCTCTGCGAAGTACTTAATCTTGATCCTAGGCACGTCCTGATCGCAGAAGTAATCTTCACAAATATTGGGGGAGCTGCCACAGCTGTTGGGGATCCTCCAAATGTGATTATAGTTTCAAAGCAGGAGCTGAGAAGGAGGGTATGTATTGCAAGCTGCTCATCTACTGAAATTAAGTACTGATGTTGACTTATGCAGTGTTGAACCTGTTCTTCCCCCAGACAGCCATATAAAGAGAACACAATCCACTTTTTCTGCCATGCTATTTCTTTCTTTGTAGGGTGATCAGACAGAATAGAGTGATCTTTTGGGAACAAAATTGCAATGAAGGAGACACTTTTTGATATGGACTGAGAATACTGCTTTTCTTCTTTTTTTTTTGGGGAGGGGGTTTCCTTGTCAATGGCAAAGTGGAGGAGGAAGAAAAAAAAATGAAGATTTGTAAGAAGAGGGCAGTAAGTTGGGGGAAAAGAAAAGATAAAAGAAAAATGTGAAAATGAAGAAGAAAATCCAAAATTATTTTTCAGAGTAGGCTTTGTCTCAAAAGTTAAATATAGTGAGACAATTTGATTCCTTTTCAAATTTCAAACCAGAAATAATTGTCCATGCACAAAACCCCACAATGTGAGGGACTGCGTTGCCCCCGTAGACCAATGTCATCCACGACTTCACTGCAGGCAGAGACCTTTTCCTTCAGCCACAGCCCAAGGAGGTCGGGGTGGTGAGAGGAGAATGCTCTCCATCTCACCTCTCTTCATGAGAGGAGAATCCTGCCATGCAGCACGGACCGCAGCTGGGTCCCACCTCCTGCCAGCATTGTGGTATCTTCAGGCTGCAATGAGAGATTTTACCTTCCAGCACCTGAGTCTTCTGTTTATGGATAAAATCTTTTTATTTTGCTGGGTGACTGGTGCTAAAGGAAGGCGATGTTGGCTGGTGCTGGGTGGGACAGCAGGACTCCAGACAACTGCCAGTGGAACCATCCTGGTCCCACCATTTCCTCCAACCCACATGGCCCTCTCTGCCCTGCAGACGGACAGAGCCACTGCTGTCAGGATTTCACGTTTACAGCCTTCAGCTTCTGCACAGAGCTGGCATTTGCATGAGTTTTCCATGCTTTCAGCTATCCCTGCCACCCCTGAACAGGAGGACACCGAGTCCCACTTCTGCCTCTGGCACGGTGCTCCCTGGTATCCTGTGGTGCATCACCCATCTCTGGTGTGCTGAAGGCAGCAGGGAGGCAGTCTGCTCAGGATGCAAGGGGTGGCCCCTCCGGGGATGAGGTAGCTCTGCTCTCCTTCTGCCCCTGCACCACCTCCACCACCAAGGAGCACGACGGAAGGGGTAGTAATGTAAGGGACAAGTCTGTAGGGATACCAGGCATGAGTTTTCTGTTTTGGCCAGGTGTCATAAACCCCCCCAAAAATACATTTAAGATAATTCAGTGTAGTGCATAGGCTAGTGTGAAAATAGTTGGGCAAGTGGGATGAGGGAACTGTAGTATAAAAATCTAGATTTTTTTTTTTAATTCAGAGTCAATTATATGTCTATTACTGTACCAAAAATGTACTTCTAATTAACTGAATACACTCAAATTAATTAAGTACTGTCCAGGTTGGAAAATGTCTTTGAAAGTTCATAGTATTTAATAATGTTTATCTTCAAAATATTTGAAATGTGCTGCAATTAGTTTGTTGGGATGATGACTTTGGAGACTCCGTAGTATTCCTGGCTGAGGATTTGATAGCTAAATTTTATATTTTTAAATGTGACTTCTGTGCAACTATTTAAACCTTCTTTTCTAAAAGAGAATAATTAGCACCTGCCATGCAGGTCATTTTCCTAAATAGTCAGAAACTCTTCATCTCTGCAGAACCTTTGGAGGTGACTATAAACATGGGAAGCAATTAAGCAATCACATTGAAAGGAAACAATTTTACATTTCTATTGAATGAGGTTTTTGATAATTTTAGGAGGACTCAGATGTATAAATACCGTAGCAAATGGGACATTATATTTTTTGAATCATTCTGTATTTGAAACAAGTGCAGAAAACCTTCCAAATGTTTTTACTCTGTATTGTTTTCAGATCTTTTGTTGCATCACAGAAATAAGGACATTAAAAAATAGATTAGATTCAGCACAGGACCATGGGACTTGTGCTGCTTCTTTCCTGTGTTCTCACCTATTATATCTATCTGTTATCTGTCTGTCTGTCTATCTATCTATCTATCTATCTACCTACCTACCTACCTACCTACCTACCTACCTACCTACCTACCTATCTACCTATCTACCTACCTATAAATAAAAGAGGGTCAAAGACCTATCCTTGGCTCTGAGGCTGAGTGGCATGGACTGGCTTACATCCTCACCCCCTCTAACGGAGATTTGCCTGAAAGAGTGCTGGCAGGAGTAACTGGATAGAACCAAGAGTGAGGGCAGGGAGGGAGCTGGACCGTCTGGCCTCCTACAGTCTGTGCTGTTGAACTAATAGTGTGATTCCTAATTCTGTCTGGCTGCTCCAGCACCCTCTCTTTTTATTCAGAAGAACCATAGACATTGTTGTCTTGTTTCTGAAACTACTTCTAGCAAAGGATGCTGTGAGAAAGAGTTGTATGATCAGCTCCAGTTCTGCCTCCAAACGGCAGGGGTTGTCTGCTGTATTTGTAAGAAGCAAAAAAATTTTTTAGCAAGTGTTTAAGAGGTAAAAATTCTTGAATGCAATAATGGCATTTTGGAAACTGCCCTTCATGCAGTATTTTTTATAGTGTCTATTATGATGTCTTCTACAGAAACGAACTGGCTTTTTACTCCTTTTAAATATTATGGTCATGTTTTTGGCTTTCTAGGAGATTTGTCATTGAAATTCTCCTTTTCATCCTCTTGCACTTCTTTTTCAGTGTTTGTTTTGCATAGTAAGTACAGGAGCACTTGGACAAATGTCCCTGCAGGAGTCTGAATAGTGTATTGCACTATGTGGATGATTGTGTTTTCCATTTTATTAGGTGCCATCAGGAGGAGAATTTTAGTTTAAAGAATTTCAGTTCTTCCTGAACTTCTGCTGTTGTACATCAGCCTCTAAAAGCAGCCTAGTAAGATATTATGCAAGTTTAAAATTTCTTAGGAAACCTGGATTTTTAAATCACTACAAAATGAGGTGCAGCCTTGTAAATTTGGGTGCTGTTATTAGGTTATAGCATTAGAAATAGTTTACTCTTTGATTACGGTAGGGCTGGAGAGATTTTTCTCCCTAGATTCTGTGGAAAACTTGTCATATTAAGAAAATTTTATTTAAAGTATGTTTGAATAAATAAGATTTTTGCTACAGTTTACTCATTAAAATGTAGGGATAAGTTTGTTTATTTGTCTTGAGATGCAAATGGATGCCAAAAGGATTTTTTCTTTGTAGCAGTGGTTAATTCATAATGTTGACATTTCCCTTACCATCATGCTTGGAATCAGTGGAACTTTTGCATAATAGGAGAACAAGATTTGTTTTACTTTTGCTTGTTCTTGGAGTTGGAAGAAGTCTCACAAAATAACATTTATGTTGTGATATTAGGTAAGGAAAATAGTAGTTTTCTTTAAGATCAAATGGAAAACTCACTGAATACAATTTTAAAAAATATTTTTATTACCTTCAGAGTCCTGCTACTGAGTGCCTGTTGTTAACAAAATTATGTTTTTTATCTTGACGAGAAATGTGCTTCGGACTTTGGGAACTCCATTTTTATATGCACAATAGAGCATGAACCATTGTGAAAAGGTGATTGCTTTCAGAAAGGTTGAATGTTAAGTCTTCTGAATTTGGGAACTTCACAAGAATCTGCACTCATGTCTTTGAAATCAGAAGTTGCTTGTGCTCTAAGCTTAGGCTTTGGTTACAAGATCTTTAGAGAATGGATGGTGAATAGATCTCCAGAGCAAAACGATGGTGTGAACACAGTGTGCACCAGTGTATCTGGTTTTAATCTGTCTAAAAGAGGTAACGGTAAGAGCATAGGCAGTTTTAGCATGTGCCAATCAATGCATTATAACCTCTTCTTTACTGTCTTTGTCATAAAGCTTGCACTGTTAATCTGATGTTTGCTGAGGATTTGGGGTTTTAAACATCCCACTCAGAGTTATTCCTGTCATTTAACAGGAATGCCCAGGAAAACAGACAGGCGCCAGGTTCTCCTGTTCTGCCCCTCAGAGACTTGCAGCCTTCATGCTGAAATTCAGCATGGTGCAATATTAGTTGGTTCTATTTCATTTAAAAAAATGTATAAAAAATTATGAATAGAAGTAGATTCTGAAAAGTTGATTCTCTATACAAATCTATAAAGATGTTTCAGGCACTGGCAGATTGTGAAATGGATTCCTGTAGTTTACCAGGCTATTTTTGTTGAGTTTGCTGAATACAAGGTTGTTAAAACTTTCAATCAATTTGTAAAACTCCTGCCTTTTCTGTCAATATTTCGCTGATTCCTTTTCTCAAGAAAAAAAAATCCTAAGTAAGGCATAAGAAATAAGATTTATGAGTTTATGGCTGATTTCAGGTTTTTTCCCCACCTCTGCGTATAGTAATCATTAAATAGTATAAAGCAAGACAAAAAAAAAGAGATTTGTCTCAGATAAACATTATGTTCATGTAACTGTATTAGACCATCAGTGATTTCTGGCTCAGCGACATCATGAGCAGTTTGCCCTGAGACAACATAGATTTCAGTCACTCAGACAGAAGGGAAGTTTAAGCCAGTGTGGAAGTAATAAATTGCTCTTGCTCTTCCTCATTTTATCAGTTTTAAAATACTAAGTAAAGGGCATCCTGGTTGGAAGCACAATTACTAGGATTTAATTTGACACTTCCAAAAGAAGTAAAAAAAAAAAATCAGGATAATAGAAAACTAGTATTTTAGGAAAACAGTGTGGTACTTCCTCCTAATATGAAACTGACATATTTGACTTTACATTTAAAGTTATAAAGCAAAGAAAGATGTCCACTCTGCTTCAGCTTTGAATCTATAGGCAGTGGAACCTTTAGGCTGTTGTCTTTAGATCTTTAGATTTTCTTTTGACTGAGGAATGGGAGAAATTTAACACAATCAGCATAGCCTCAAGTAAGGGACACTTGAAGCATGCATTGTATTTATCTGATGGATTGAAATCTCCTGGAAGAAAATTATTTCTTGCCTATTGTGCATTTCAATTCTATTTCAGACTATTGTACAGGACAAAAGAAAATCTTCATGAAAATGACATTTTGTTGTATGCAGCAGATATTTGGAGCCCTTCAATGTGTTTTTACAATGCTGAATTCTGACCCCAGCAGTGCAGAGGACTCAGGAGGTATAAAATGTGTTACCCACAGCCACAAAGCGTATGAACGTAGGTGCAGTGGAGATGTTACATGCCCTTTCTAGAATGTGGGAAAAGGAGCAGGAGCAACTGATGAAGTAACTGTGCCACCATTTTGGTACCCTCTGCTGAATCGTTCATATCTGTGGTAGGATGTAAACCCTTCAGTTTCTGAAAGTTCTCCAGAGGCTGCCAGTTGACTGTTAGTGCCTGATGTGAAATCTGCCTGCTCCTTCCTTGGAGGCATATTCTGTGTGCTGCAGAGAGGCTGGTGCTAAGCACCCAGCCCAAAGCACCAGGGTAGGCAGTGAGCTGATTTCACCATGAGCCCTCCTGCTATCAGCCATAAAAGTGATTGTACTTGGTAGGCCTCAGCCTCCTCACAGTTGAGGCAACAGGGTACAAGTTGTTCAAGGCTAGCAATTGTCAGGATTCATTTTCACACACTGGCCCTTGTGGATCAGTGCAATGGGGTAGGGTGGGGGGAGTCAAGACCGAGGGATGAGAAGGGAATCGATTCCAGTCTTGCACTATCACAGGCAATACTCTCGTGCAAGCTCTTTCCTGAAATAAGCAGTGCTTCATGTTGGAAAATGATTTGTTTCAGCTGAATTGGAAAGCTGTTCTGCAGGCACAGCAGAAGAGCATGTCTTATTTTTTCCCCAGGGATCTCAGAGATAAGGAAGATCAATGGGGTGATATTATGAAGTTTAACAAAATCCTGAATCTCAGTTCAGCCATGGTCTTTGAAAAGTTTGGGTAAGCTCCTGGATAGGATGCCAAAAAATCTAGCAGACAGTATTTTTCTTTTTGATGGTGTCTGCAAATCACTTTTACAGCTCATCTGTGTCAGTTCTTACGTCATGAAGCTGTGTTAATCCTGTTTTTTTTCTTCTGAAGTACATTGTGATCTCCATCTCATTTCAATTCCTTTCAATTATCAGACAGACCTGAGACCTCCTTCTTAACCTCAGCATTTTAGTTTGCCTTCTAGGTCGATGTGATTTTCCTTTTCCTAGAGAAATTAATTTTGTAGGTTTCAAGTAGCACATTTAGTGTGCTGTATTTTTTGGTTTTCTTTTTGAGAAGCTTCTGCACTGTGCATTTCAGTAACAAAGCACAACTGTTTTGCTCTGAAATTGGTGTGATATTCAAAACATACAGGCGATTGACTTTGCTAATGTTTGTATTTGTTTGCAGTGAGCCACTTCCTTAAATTAAAGTTCTGTTAAAATATGAGAGACATTATGTATTTAAAGTTGAGAGTTTCCAAGGATTCTTTGGGTTCCTATTTCTCTTTTTGATTTCCTACATTAGTAATTAGCTTTATGCCCAAGTATTTCTGCAGAGAATTTCTGCCGACATATTCTGCCTAGGAGCTGGCATCCTTCTTCATGACATGGGTGCATTGCTGCCAGCCTAAGAAAAGCTTCGTCTCCACTGCTCTTTTTAAGACTAGGTTGGGTGCAAAAGTAATTTTCTGCATTCTGGTAATGCTGGTTTGAGTATATTCTGACCATTTCTAATTGCTTTATTGCTCCTCAACCAGTTATTTCCCAATAATTTCGTTTTCCAGGGAATAAACATTTTTCCAGGCAGATTTAGGCATTGCTGTTTTGGCTAGTGTAGCTTCAGTGGTTTTACAGCTTAATACCTTTCAGCTTCCTACCTCTCCTCAGGTCATTTTAGAGACCATACAAAGCTGAATACTTATTTTCCATACTTCCTGAACTGTTTAATGGCACATTGTCAATGCTTGAGCAATTTCCAAACCAAGGCCAGTTCACCTTACTTTTAAAGATTCTGAGTTTTCTTGCCAAATTTGTCTGATTTTTCTTTTTGGCTATAATCTTAGTGGCAACTCCTGTATAAATTATATTCATTGTCAATTTTAAATGGCTGTAAATAAGGAAATATACAGGGAACATATGGGCTCTATATACTTTGGGAGCAGGTCTTAAAAACACTGAGCCTTTGCAGAATTTAAAGTGGATGTTTTTTTTTCTCAACGCTATTTGTAAATTTCCTGGAGTTATGAATGTTGATTTCTTCTTTCATAGAAATGCCTCCTGTAGCTCTGAATCTTGACTTGGTGCCTAGAGGCCAATCTTTCTGAGTATTTATAAAAATTGACTTGTAAAGTCTGTCTTGCAGAGATGTCAGACATTTAACTGGCTGACCTATTATGTAGGCAAACTGAGTGAAGGTATATTATTTTCCTTTGTGGTATCATGTTTTTCTGTCTGATTCTTAAAATAATGTTATTCCAATTCCTGAAAGGTTCTTCTTTCTGCTTTCATAAAAGAAATGGCAGTAGCTGAATTATAATGAAAGGCCGGTGAATGAACAGACCTGCAGTTTCAGCTTTTAGGGTCTGGAGAGTAAAGTGCTGTCATGCTTTAACCTGGCCAGCAGCTAAAACAACCACACAGCCATTCGCTCATGTCCCCCACCCCGCCCCAGTGGGATGGAGAAGAGAATCGAAAAGAAAAAAAACCATAAAACTTGTGGGCTGAGTAAAAGACGGTTTAATAGAACAGGAAAGGAAGACAGTAGTAGTAGTAGTAATAATATACAAAACAAGTGATGCACAGCACAACTGCTCACCACCAGAAACCCATACTCAGCCAGTTCTCGAGCCAAACTTCCTTCCAGCCCATCCCTCAGTTACATAGAAAGCATGACGTCGTATGGTATGGACTATCCCTTTGGCCAGTCTGGTCAGCTGTCCTGGCTGTGCTCCCTCCCAGCTTCTTGGGTGCCCCTCGCCTTTTCTCTCTATGAGAAGCTGAAAAGTCATTCACTCCCTGACAATAACCAGAAACACCAGTGCGCTATCAACATTATTCCCATCCTAAAGCCAAAACACAGCACTATACCAGCTGCTAGAAAGAAAAATTCACTCTATCTCAGCTGAAACCAGGACGAGTGGTAAGGAATATATTATTAAACAGCAACTAAAGATGATTTTCTTTAGCTCATGAAGCTGAAACCTGTATATTTAACAGGATCAAATTCTAATCCTAGGTCTGCATATTTATCTTTAAGATTTATTTAACTGTCTGCAAACTACGGATTTTTTTTTTTTTCACAAAAAGCGGACTAATCTTTATCTGGCTACAAAAATTCTTTATAACTTTAATCAGTTTCTTCTGTTGTGCATTTTTTATTATGCCCTCTGGTGCAATGGAGAAACTTTTTTCCTTTTTTAAACCAGATGCATTTCAGCTGGGACATTTCCACATAAATTCTTTCAGTAAGAGGCAATATAGCTGTTTTTAATATTCCTCAGCATTACAGAAGGATCTATGGGTAGGTAGCACACAGATATTTCGTAAAAGGAAGTGTCTCATCTTTGTAGAGACATCCCTGTTGCACGGGGAGATCCCATGACTTTCTAGAGTCCCTCGGAAATCAGTGGATGAAAATTCAGTTTGGACAACCTGAGCCATCCAGGGCTTGGACCGTGCTTTCTTCCAAGTGTCAGAGATGCTCTGCTGGGATCACCAGTTCAGACAACCTCTACTCTGTGAATATAAGACAGTTCCTTGCTATCAGAGTACTCGGACGTGACCCTCTGTGGAGGCTTGACCCTGGCTGGAGGCCAGGAGCCCACCAGAGCCACTCTGTCACTGCCCTCCTCAGCCGGATGGGGAGAGACAATATAATGAAAGGCTCGTGGGTCACAATAAGGACAGGGAGAGATCACTCGCCAATTACCATCATGGGCAAAACAGACTCAACTTAGCAAAAAAAAATAATAATCTAATTTATTACCAAGCAAAACAGAGTAGAGCAATGAGAAATAAAACCATATCTTAAAACACCTCCCTCCACCCCTTTCTTCCTCCCAGGCTCAACTTTACTCCCGAATTCTCTGTTTCCTCCCCACCACTGGCACAGGGGACCAGGGAATGGGGGTTGTGGTCAGTTCATCACACACTGTCCCTGCTGCTCCTTCCTCCTCAGGGGAAAGACTCCTCACACTCTTCTCTGCTCCAGTGTGGGGTCCCTCTCATGGTTGACAGCTCTCCATGAACATCTCCAACGTGAGTCCTTCCCATGGGCTACAGTTCTTCATTAACTGCTCCAGCATGGGTCCCCTCCATGGGGTGCAGACCTTCAGGACCAGACTGGTGGGTCCCCCATGGGGTCACAAGTCCTGCCAGCAAAACTGCTCCAGCATGGGCTCCTCTCTCCACTGGTCCACAGGTCCTGCCAGGAGTTTGCTCCAGCACAGACTTCCCATGGGGTCACAGCCTCCTTCAGGTGTCTCCACCTGCTCCGACGTGACGTCCTCCAGGGGCTGCAGGTGGAATCTCTACACCCCATCATCCCTCCTCCATGGGCTGCAGGGGGACAGCCTGCCTCACCATGGTGGTCTCCATGGTCTGCAGGAAAATCTCTGTTCTGGTGCCTGGAGCACCTCCTCCCCCTCCTTCTTCACTGGCCTTGTTTTTTGCGGAGTTTCTCATGTCTTCTCACTCCTCTCTCTGCCTGCAAAAGCCACCCTTAGGAGTTTTTTTAACCTCTTAAATACATTACCCCAGAGGGGCTACCACCATCACTGATGGGCTCAGCCTTGGCCAGTGGCAGGTCCATCTCAGAGCCAGATGGCCAATCTCTGTTGGACACAGGGGAAGATTCTAGCAGCTTCTCACAGAAGCCATCTCTGTAGCCCCCATGCTACCAAAATCTTGTCACGCAAGCCTGAAACACCCTTCTTGGAGATTCACAGACAAATTTTGGATGGGCTAGTCATGACTACCTCAGAAAACCCCAGCCCAAAGGCTACCCCTGATCCACTACAGTGTGTGTGATACAGAATCATGGAGTAATTCAGTTGAAAGGGGCCTAACCTTTCTGAGAACCCCTTCATGTAAAGAAATGTGCCCATTTTTTAAGCAAGCAGAAAAATAAACAGAATATTGACATATAATATTTTTATTATAGAAGAACATTTATGAATTTAGATTAAATCCTGGATCAGACAGAATTATTGTAAAAATCCATGTTGTCATCAGTTAAAAACAAAACCTGGTCATTAAAAATTAACTATTTCTGAGATTCAGTGTGATTTAAAATGAATTTACAGTGATTTGAGTAATGAAAGTGAGTTAATGATTCAACTTGTGGGTTTGTTTTTTTTTTCTTTTTTTTATCCATATCAGGAACATCAAATGTATTTCAGAATAACTTGTAATGCTGGTTTTTAGTTCTCTGAATTAATGTGGCTTGTCTTCTTCAAATAGATGAAATACAGCATATACTGTACGTGGAACTTTATTGTTTTTTATTTATTATTGTACATATAATTGAATACTTTTCCTTGTAGGTAATATAGGAAAATAACTGATTTTTAATCTAGATTTTCATTTTTATTTCCAGGGATTGGATTTTGCAGCCTTCACAGGGCATATGTTTGTTGGAATCTGCCTTGTTGTTCTGGTCTCCTTTCCTTTTCTCAGACTTCTTTACTGGAACAAAAAACTTTACAATAAGGAGCCGAGTGAAATTGTTGGTAAGTGTGAGTGTGAAAACTTTTTTATTATCACTACAATGAATATGTGCTAAATAGAAAATGAAGTGCCTACTATCACGTTGTCCTCAGATGGAAGTGCCTGCTCTCCTTCAGTCTCTGAACATTAGTTTTTCAAAGAATAATTTAGATTTTATTTTTAGTCATGATATTTTCTGACTTTTAGAAGTGGATGTTTTTCTGGTGTTAATGTTGAGGTGTTTGCATGAATTATTAAATATCTTTCAAAATTTATAGGGATATTTTACATCATTTATAGCCATAGGCTTGAATGCCAAGGTGTTCTGTATCGCAACAGGTAACATCTGCTCAAGGTGCTGAGTTCACAATCTGCCTTTAGAAATATCCCAGATTTCCCTTTTGACAGGCATAGTGCATTGATGCATTTCCTCACTGCTGGTTTTCTTCCACTGGGCTTTTTCAGCAACCTTTTCCTGTTCTCTGGTCAGTGAAGGACATTTCATCAAGAGTAGAGAACTTGCCATGTTCTTTCCCGCTTGCCCCTGTGACCCTTCCAATCCTAAATTATCCTGGTGTATAATTTCTATAATTCAGCCTGACTAAATCTATGTCTTTTTTAGGATGCTCACCTTGGTATTCTCTAGAAGTCCTGGTAAAGCTGTTTTAATGGCTTTTCAGTATGTTGGTCTCTTTTTGTCTTCATGCTTTTATGCTTTTCTATTCAGTCACTTTGAAGTTTCCATCACTGTTCTCAGGCTTCTGTTTGAGTGGTGGTGAAACTTAATAATAAACCCCAAATGTTCATAATTTCTTTACAAGGCAAGAAATAATTGACTAAGTATAATTTATTATCAAATTTTGTACAAAGATAGCTGAATATAACTTTCTTCCCTGGGACTGATTTTTTTTCCCACTGTCCTGGTTTAGACAGTTTTATTTCCCGATGCGCCCTCTCACATGAGGAGGGGAAAATGGGAAAAGAGAAGGAAACGTGTGGGTTGAAATAGAAACAGATTTAATAGAAGAGCAAACACCTTAATACCAACAGCAATACTCGTATAAAACCCAGAAGGTTACATGCAGCCGACACAGGGCTGATGAGCTGCACCCCCCAGCAGTGAGTGCCGACGCCGCACACAGCGAGCAGCGCAGCTCCAGCCAGAGCGTGACAGTCACCGCGTCCGGCAGGGCAGGGCTGGGGGCACAGAGTGGGGCTCAGGGACGGGATGGGGGGTGAGACCCCCCAGGGACGGCAGCCATCACAGAGAGAGGGTCCTCCCAGAGAATCTCCTAATGTATGGGGAGCGTGACGTCTGTGGTATGGAATGCTTCTGTTGGCCAGCTCGGGTCGGGTGCCCTGGCTGTCGCCCCTCCCAGCTTCTGCACCTGACTGTCCCAGAACTGCTAAAGGCCTTGGTCACTGTGGGAACCTGCATGCCATAGCTGGCCATAAACTACATCAAAGTGTCTTATCAACTTTGTTCTCACACAATTAAGTGCTGCAGTCTGCTCTAAAATGCAGTTTTTCTGTGCAGAAAATTAGTTCTATGATTCTATCCCAGCAAAACCAGGACATCACTTTGGGCTGCAGAAGACTTAGCATCCAGGCTTTCACTGACCATGCAACAGATGTTTTAATATGCTGTACAACATTGCTGAACCTGTGTGTGTGTGTGGTCTACTTAGCATGGGGAAGACAACTCTTGATAAGGTTGATATGACTTGGCTCTATTTGTAATCTGTGGAGAAAGATTAACCCTTCTAACATAGCTGTCTACAATAGAACAGATATATTGTATCCCCCAAAGTTTACTTCTCTCTTTTGAGTATATAAGAGGAGTCCACAGTGACTAACTCACTGATAGATATCTTAAGGATAGGTACCTAATTTGGGCAAGATGAGTACCACTTGTAGTGACCTGCCTTGTTTCAGTGAAATTAGCTTTAGGAGTAGGATTTTATTAAAAAGAGATAAGTGACAGACCTCTCCTCAGTGGATTGTACCCTGTCTCTTGAATACCATCTGATAGAAAGGACAGAGAAGAGGCTTCACTTCTTAGGAAGGTGGCTCTTGTGCCAACATTCGGTTTTGAGGGACTTCAGTGCCCATTCAGCACAAGGCACACTCACAGCTCCAGGGCCAAAGTCTTCCCCAGTATTAAGAACTAAAGTATTTTTGAGCTGTTCTAGAGGTGATACTACCTAACTGCTAAAAGAATTAAGGAGAATTTTCCTTTCATGTATTTGCTTGGTATCGTGTAGGAATTTTGTTACCGTGCCGTTGTACAACAGCTGAGCCTTTCTCCCCCTTTAGATATTTGATCCTGAGAGCAAGAGAAATAAAGCAATGAACCCAGTCACTAAAATGCCTAGATATTGCCCCATGACACTACAAAGTAGGATTTTTCAGAAAGCTGTCACGAATCTTCTTTTCCTACCTTCTTGTACCAAGGAAGGTGCTGCAAGAAGTCTTCTTTAGCTGGTTAATAAGTCTATTGACTATATACATCTGGGTCAGAGAGAAAAAAGACCTTATGTACCAACAGACAAAAAAAAGAGGACATTTCTGGCTCACCTCAGTTATGCTACATCAGCTTCCATTCAAATATGTAGAATTTGATCTTGGGTGCCAAGAATACCTTTGGAGAAGGTAAGGCACTGAAAACTGGCTGTGCTAACATGCAGAAAGGAATGTTCTCCTCTCCTAGCCACAGATGTGCCTTAAATTTGTAATTTTAAAATAACTGAGTTTTTTCTTGTGGGAAGGCATCATTACCTAAAATAAATATTCTTAAAAAACTTGTGTTAGGAACGATTTACCATGAGTGAGTGATCTTATTACTTTTCTGATCAAAGTTAGTACTTTGAAGAGAGGTGAAAAAGCTATGGGATGAAAAATATCCACTCTCAAGTTGTCCCCAGTAGACTACTGAAATGCATGATCTGAAGAGGTGGGGAGTTAGCTCATGTTCCTATTGCTCCTTCTCTTCTTTGTACTGGTGGATGAAAAGCTGGACATGAGCCAGCAATGTGCACATGCAGACCAAAAAGGCAACCGTATCCTGGGTTGCAACAAAAGAAGGGTGAACAAAGGTCAAGGGATGTGATTCTTCCTCTCTATTCCACTCCCGTGAGACCCCACCTGAAGTGCTGCATCCAGCTCTGGGGTCCCCAGTACAAAGGACATGGACCTGTTGGAGTGAGTCCAGAGGAGGGCCATGAAGATGATCAGGGGGCTGGAGCACCTCTCCTACAAGTGCAGGCTGAGAAAGTTGGGTTTGTTCAGCCTGGAAAAGAGAAGGCTCTGAGGAGACCTTATTACAGCCTTAAAGGGTGCTTGTAAGAAAGATGGAGACAACAATCTTTTTAGTAGGGCCTGTTGTGATAGGCCAAAGAGTAATGGTTTTAAACTGAAAGAGAGTAGATGTAGATTAGATATAAGGAAGGATTTTTTTTTTCAGTGAGGATGGTGAAACACTAAGAGGTTGCCCTCAGAGGTGGTAGGTGCCCCATCCCTGAAAAAATCAAAGACCAGATGGGATGGGGCTCTGAGCAACCTGATCTAGTTGAAGATATCCCTGCTCATTGCAGGAGGGTTGGACTAGATGACCTTTGGAGGTCCCTTCAACCCAAACCATTCTACAGATCTATAGTTCTGTATCAATATGCTTAATATAGAGCAAGTTCCTATCTGTTCTACACAGGACTCAGGAATGAGAATCCTTTGTGGAAGAGATCATATCTGGGAAAGGAATTATATTTTCATTGGGGAGGAAAGGAACCCTTGCAACCTCCCAGATAAAACCCGTTGTAATTATGGATCATTATAAAAAATTATTAGTTTTCTTTATTGCCTGGAAGTATATTATTAAATATTTGGTATTCAGCATTTTTTTGTAACTTCCCAACTTTTTTATTTAAAAAGAATTAATTTGCTTTTATTAATTTCTTATTTTCTAATAAAAGTCATAGCTTCATGCTCATTTCCATGAATAACTAGAGTTATTATATACTTAAATTACCTTTAAAAGTGCCAGCTTGCTAGGTACTTTGAGATAAATAATATCTGAACAGTCAGAAAATCCATTCTGCCAACTGTGAGCAATTTTGAACCTGACATAATAGCATTATTTTATGAATATTCATTTTAGAAAATAGAATTGTTATTTTTTCCTTTAATCTATAAACTTTTAAATCATGTTTTTGATTGTTAAGAATCAAGTATGAGTAACAGCTTTTTGATTGAGTAGCATAATTTATTCACTGACATATTTTTGCCAGTGAAACACTGTACACTTTCAAGAGGCTAGCGCGTTTCCCTCCAGTTCATCTGTCAGTTATCTTTATTACCTGCAGCTTAGTACGTTCAGATATAGTAGTCTCCCAATCAGTATGCTGCGTGTTCTTACAATCAGCTGCTCCTCCATTGCTGCGGAGCTAATCAGTAGCTGTTCAATTAGAGCAATGGCTGAAGAGCTAGTCTCTCTGTTGAGATTTTCTGTGAAAGGGGAAGAGAAAGTGTGAAACGCAGCTCCATTAGGAGGTAGCCATCATGATTTGGATTTGCAGAATGTGCTCCAAGGTGCTTTCAGGGCTCCTTCCATCTCAGGTTGCAATGATTCTGCAATAACTTTAAGTGGCTTGTTTGAAGCAGCTTTTTTAATCAACTGAATACCATCCTTCCCTCACCCTGTCCCCAATTAACAATTAAACAAGATATGTGAGACTTAGCCGGTATATTATTCTCCCCAGACTTTTTCACTGTATGCCACATGCTTTAAGCTGTTTTCTGTTGCTTTGGGCTACACAGACTATTGAGAATAGATAAGCACTAATTTTAAGAACAGACAATGTTGTTATTCTGATGATACATCGACAGATTAATTCCAATGCCGTGCATTACCATCAACACAGGTCTTGAATTCTTGGCTTTCAGACTGAGCTGCAGCACTTCTGCAGCAGAAAAAAAAAGTGTGTGTTCCTTCCCCAGCAGCCACTATCTACCTGCAGTAGCTTGAAGTGGGGCATATTACCAAAGAAAAAAAGGAATCTGAAGAACTCAGCCACGAGAGATAATATCTTTTTAAGAATGAAGGAATATTTTGAGAACTTTTTTGAGTGCAACTTTCAGCTGATAAACTTGCGCCTTGTTCTGTGTGAGGAATTAATAATACATGAGTGTAAGAGGAATTAAACTTGCCATTCCTCCCACCCCATAACTTGAAACTAAATCTTTTACTTCCCTTAAAGGTTAACAATGCATTATTTAGTCCCTGTGAAGCATGACATTACACTGTTATGTCTCAGCTACCAAACTGTGGAGATGTAGACCTCAGCGTTTGGGAAGGGTGCTATCCCCAGGACAGTGGGTGAAACAGGGATCAGTGACAAGTACTATTATTGCCATTTTTGCCAAAGAGAAAGAGCTTTCTCTTAGCACAGCAACTGATTTGGCACCAGCTCCCCATTTCTCCTGTGTTGCTTGCTCCAGTTTCTGATCGTTTCGCTGGCTGAGAGAGAGACCCACGCTTGAAGCAGGAGTGGCGATGCCAAGAGAGGGGGGAGCACTTTATTCCCCCTTGTGTTGCTCACTGTCTGCAGCAGCTGGGAAATACTGTTATGGTTGTATGAGAGTATGTAAAGCCTACAACAGAAGGAATTTTCTAATTAATCATAGTCATGTGTAAAGTGCTTAATGTGTGAAAAACACGGTGCTGTTTCCCACAATGTGAAATGTGATAACCAGATGAGTGAGCAAATCTGTTCCTTTCTTCCATGTGGAGCTTTACAGCTGCTTCTCTAAAAGAAGAAATGGGAGAGGAGGAGGGGAAACGAGAGGTACAAAACCAGAAGTGAAAATGTAGAAAATCTAGAAGAGGAAAGAAGTGCTGGGCAGTAATTGAGGGTTGTCAGACATGTGCAACTGATAGGACAGTGCTGGCTGCAGACTCAAGATGTCCAGTCATTGTTCCTGGACTTGAGTAAGTGTTGCTCACATTGGGCCTCATTTTGGGTGAAAATGTCCAAAGGACGACACAGCTAAGGTGAAGGTCAAAAGAGAAAACAAGGTAAAACTGAAAAGCTCATTTAGCACTTAATGTCTAGTGAGTATCCCCCTCTGTGTCCCATGGTGACTACAAATGACTGCTATAGTACTTTGTGCTGCACACGATTGACCAAGCACAGGCACTGTCAGATGTAATTGTAGCTGAACACATGGTACAGCTTAGTGTTGTCATGATTATTTTGTCCATTTGCATCCCCTTGCCTGTCACAGCCCTGAGATGCCTGCCCGGGGGAATGGTCCCCAGGGAAGGTGGCTGTGGTTAAAGGATTAACAGCTTTGGTGTTTTCTTAGGGCAAGGGATATCCAGGTGGCCTCAGCATCCTCTAACAGTGGTGTGTGCCCTGAGGCCATGTCCTGCAGTGTGACATACAACCTTTCTGTTCAATGCTGGGGAAGAACTACTGTGATGACTTGCAAGACAACCCCAATGCTGCTTCAGACAATTTGAGTTGAAAAAAGCCCACATAAAATAATAATAGTGTCCATGACCAGAAGGACACCGCAAGGGCACAGAGGGGACCCAGGCTGAAGTGCTATGTAGCATCAGTACGGCTATATGCACGGCTTGAGGTCAGAGAACTGTCCTTAGACCTATTTTAGTTAGTAACATATTTATGTCCTAGTTTCTGCTCAGACAGATTTAACTTTCTTTGTAGTAGCCAGTATGGGGCTGTGTTTGGGTCTGTGCTGGAAGCAGCGCTGATAGTGCAGAGATGTTTTTGCTGTTGCTGAGCGATGCTCACACAGAGCCAAGGCCTTTGCTGCTTCTCGCACCGCCCCGCCGGCGGGATGGCTGGGGGTGTGCGGGGAGTTGGGAGGGGACAGACAGGGCAGCTGACCCCAACTGACCAAAGGGACATTCCATACCATATGGCGTCATGCTCGGTTTGTAAGGGGCTTTGGGAAGAGGGGGGCGGAGCAGTGGCATTCATAGTGATGGCATTTGTAAGTAACCATTACGCGTGACAGAGCCCTGCTGTCCTGGGGAGGGCTGAACCCCTGCCTGCCGTGGGGAGTGGGGAATGAATTCCTTGTTTTGCTTTGCTTGCATGTGTGGCTTTTGATTTACCCATTAAACTGTCTTTATCTCAACCCATGAGTTTTCTCATTTTTACTCTTCCGATTCTCTCTGCCATCCTGATGGGGGGGTGAGCAAGCGGCTACTTGGTGCTCAGCTGCCGGCTGGGCTGAAACCACGACAATTTGTAACTGTAGGAACATTTCTTGCTAGAATCACTGAGAAGTACATTAAGTACCTAGCTGGATTATGTACATCAATAAATCTCAGCACTGAGGTGTGTCTGTACCTATGCAGGTACTTCAATGACTGCCAGTAAAGCACTATTGGCATTTTAATATAACTGCTGAAAATAGTGGGCTGTCCTCACTGCAAATTGGTTCAGTTGAGAAAACCATCAGGCAGATTATGCAAAGAACAGTGTCCAAAGAAAGGGATATTTCAAGATTTTTTTTAAGCATTCAACTCCAAGCTCAGTCTGGATGGCAGTTTTGCAATAAGCATTGCACTCTACTGTCCTTATCCAAGACGCTAAATTCATGGGAAAATATGGGAAGCATTTTTAAATCTTGAAGAACAAAGTGGAACAGGAAAACACACCCCCCCCCCCCCACCACCCACCNCCCCCCCCCCCCCTTCTCTGCAATCCAGTTATATATATTAACAATGAACAGTTAACATTTTAACTGTCCTACTGTGGTTGATAGCATGTTAAACTAAAAGGTGCAAATTATCATGAGATCTAAGATCGTATCTTTCTGGTACATATGGTATCTTTTATTTTAAAGAACTGTAAGACTTTCAGTTTCAAAGGAACTAGGTAGTCTTATGGTCTCTGTGTACTTTGTGTATACTCCTTTTTGGATAATATGTCAGGATCCACTGGCTTAATGGATTTATGTTTGAAAATGTAAAAAAAAATAAAAGTCTGTCTTATTATTTGCACCTTCAGTAGCTCTTCTAATGATCTGTAATGAAAATAAGTGTAGTTATTTACTTTACACAGATTAAAGGTTTTTATATTTTTAAACATTTTAGATCATTTTGTGTTTAAAATCCTATATATATCCTTTGCACTGTTTTAGAGTTGATGTAGTATTCCCCTTGGAAAGAGGAACATGTTGATCTGTCTTTCCTTGTTTCCAGATGATAAAAATCGTATTCTGACACTGCAGAATGAGGGAAATATGGCAATGTCGTATTAGGTGCTTAGTGCACTGATAATGTAGCCATCACAAGAAGGCAGCTGTAATATTACTTTACCTGCCTTACGCACAAAGAAAGTATAGTACAGTGGCATTTAGGATCAATAGAGCAGAACTTCACAGTTTTATTATACACATTTTTCATGGAAAGAATCAGTACAGAAAAATCACTGGTAAAATCAGTGGTGGGAGGTAAAAACTTAGGAAGCGACACCTCCTGTTTCTTTTGCAGCACTTGTCCCCCTGGATTTTGGAATGCATACCACAACTGTGGAACGATTATACAGATATACACTGGCTGACAAGACCTGGCCTTATCATTAACAGTGTTTTGGTGAAGTTATGACAAAATTTTTCACTTTAATCTCAGGGCTCTGAAACTCATAAGATCTTCCCGATATACAGAGCTGAAGAGAACAATTTAGGTTAATTTAACATGTGCTCTGCATCTGTTTGCTGCAGAGAGCTTTCACTGTGATGATGTTTCAAACAACAGTGTAACCTTGAGGGATTTTTAATTTATTCCTGCCATCTTTATTTATCAAAGTGAGATGAAGTTATTAGTCACCATTTTTGCATTTAAACCAGTTGTTAAAAGATATGGTGAGTCTAATGTATGTTTCATCATTTTGCTCTTCATTTTACCCTACTAAAAGCATTAGGTGAGGCATTATCTTTTGGATTACGAGAGCTGTCCTCTTCAGGCTGTATCTTTTCATGATACTCTTTCCCTTAATAGGACTTTGGGAATACCATCTTTAAGTGGTTGCTTGAAGCACCTTTTTTTTTTTTTCCTTCCCTCCCCCTTGGTGTTGAAATGAACTCAGCAGTAGTTATGTTTGGTGCAAAATGTTTTTAATTGAGACTTTTACTTTAATGGACAATGTTGGTTAAATTGGTTTTCATTGGTAAACCTCGCAGTCTGAGTTAAAACCTCTTGATAGTGAGTAAACTGTTATTTTTTTTTCTAGGTTTCAATCCTAATGAAATTTTTCTGAAACAAACTGCACTTGACTTTTAGATAAATGAATGCTCAAAATACTTGACACTCTCCTTCCCATGACCCTGTGCCGTTCTCAGTGTAACACAACAAAGTATCATGATGACAGTAGGCAAGTGCCAATAAGCACACATGAAACATAAATACGCTCAGATTCCAGCTTTTAAAAGAGAGGGAACTGCAGCAGAGGAAACTAAGGAGCAAAACCACAAGGACTGAAATAGCTCCTTGGCTTTAAGTCTGACTCACCCAGAGATGAGAACAGAGCTCGTATCACGAGAGAGATATCCCATCCCTTGTTCAGGGACAAACCAACTGAAGAGTAGTGTATGGCTTTATCAGCCATCGTGAAACATGATGGGAGGTCTAGACCCTTTTAATATCTGCATATTACTCCATCCGAGTGTTATGTGACCATTTTAGAAGTATTAAATTGACTATTCCCTTATAAAATGCAGGGTTGGACTTGTAGCATTGTGCTGAAGTTCCTTGCTCTTCCTTCAGTAGCTAAAATTACAGGGGAAAACTGACAGCACAGTGAATTTTGCTGGCAGAATTTTGCTGGCAGTGAATTTTGAAGGAGAAGGATACTTGCTGTTTTGCAGCTGAGTAGCCTACCTGACTCCTGGGGCTGCTGCAGTCTGCCCCAGCTTGCCCAGAAGGAGACTCCTGGAAGGTGACTGAGCTGTGTGGCAACATCTGAGCTTTGCAGTTTTCTGCCTGGGCTCCAGCTGCTTTGCTGCGGGATGAGGATGTCCTGTAAATCCTGTGCCATGGATTCAGTCCCATGCTGGGCATCCAAACTGGCATTAGGTGTCTCGGTGTCCAAATGGGGCCCCAGCTGTCAGACTTTGAGTTGAAAGGCTCATATAAATGCTCTGTACTGCTTTCTGCAGCATTGTGCAGATTTCTTGCATTCCTTTGTGAGTTATTAGCTGAACAAGCAAAGTGTGTCTCGCAGTTCTGAAGACCCTGCAACTTTTATGCCTCTACTTACCTTTTTCCACTACTGATGAACCGAACTATTCAAAGGAATAATGACAAGAATGTTTCAGGCTTTTTTTTTTTTTTCAGAATTAGAACCTTACCATTGTGTCCTTTTGAGGGGTGCTGACTCTAGGAGAGAGGCATGAGTTGTTGAGCTGGAATATCCCTTGAGGTGAATTCTTTCTACACTTGGGTTTCAAACATTCTGACTTAGTTTCCGTGCTTTTAAAATGGAGATGACGTTTAGTGTCTGATAATGCTTAGAGGGTTAATTACATAATATCAGGGATTTAAAAAAAATTACTAAAATTTATAGATATTACTATTACTAGATTAAGCTATAATTCATCATACTTAATTTTCTTTTCAGTTAACATTTAAACAGAAGTAATCCTGTTCTGACAAGTTAGCTGAGAAAAATAATTACTTCACTGAAAAAAGTTAAGCTGCAACAGCATGTTGCGAAAAAGCCCTCTGTATTCAGAGGAACATGCTCTGCATGTCATTAGTCACACCCCAGCAGTGCAAACTTGTGTTGCTTGAAAAAAAGTAGTTAATGTATTTAGCACAATCACAAGTTAAGAATTGCCATTTTATGATAATTCTTATCATCACGTCAAGGTTGTTCATGCTTTTCGGAGTATTTTCAACTAACAAGACTGGCCTCTTCAGATTCTGAGATTAGGAATTAATTACACTCAGTTTTTGAGGATGTTGTCTTTGTTATTGGCAGTCGGGTGGGAGGGAATGTGTGATTAAGTAAAAATCAATCTATTAATTTTCAGATTGCAGAAAAATGCATTTAAAAATGAAACTTTGTTTTCTAAAATGCAGAAAATGTTTTCTAAAATGTCACAGTTCAGGTCAGTAGCTGAAATTCCATTAAATTCAGTGGATCCGGGACATCATATCTGTGGTCTCCATGGTAAAATATGACAAATGACAAAAGCAGAACAGATTAGTAGCATAGGCTTTACATCTTTGCTGATCCTATTTTTTTATACTAGAACTAAGCCAAAAATTATTCTTTTCTTCTTGGAAATTGACTTTCTGGAAGAAGAAAAAAAAAGACCTTTTTTTTTTTTTGTGAAATAATAATGCTAGGTATACTGCTGTAGTGCCTTTTGGGCTTTATGAATGTACCGTGTTCACAAAGATTTTAGTATCATCATGGTCTAAATTCCCTGACTGGGCTGCAGCATTCCTGCCTTCCTTTACTCCAGATTACTGCATACTAAACTTTGCCTTACTTATACCAGTTAAACTACTGCTACTAAAGCTGCAGTTACGTGTTAATTTATCTCCTTTAATGGTAAATTGCCATGAAAGGTATACACCACACAAACACACCTTTTCAATCATTAGCAATAGACCTAGCAATGGTAGGATAAATGGGTTAGTAGGCTGATCCACCATAAAGCTAACCCTGCAAAAACCCTGCAGATGTTTTTTTGTTGGATGAGTGAGTGGAGTGAGCTCACCCTGGTGTAACATGACCGTTAGATCCCATCTGAGGAGGGGACAGGAACTTATGGACGTGGAGAAATGGTGAGAGAGCTTTCCATTCAGGGGCAGCCAAATGCTGCCCTTATGCTGCCTTAGCCTTAATTTCAAAGTGATTGATAAGATTCTGTAGTTGCATTAAGCCCTTGTTCATGATGTGTAACATACTGTGTCATAAAATATCAGATCTTCCCAAACTCTTGGGACTGCTGCCTGAATGGGTTTGCAGACCTGCAATGGGAGAAGTATAGAAAGGCCCAAAGGTTTTTGGCTGGGTTCAGTGTTCTCCCTGATGTCAAGGGTCCTGCAACATATTTCCTTCAAAACAAAAACGACTACTGCTACTTATGTATCACCTGATGCCATAATGGGTTGTTACAAGAAAAGCGTGCATGTATTGGCTTCACAAAGGGCAAATTGTGCCTGACAAATTTGGTGGCCTTCTACGATGGGGTCACAGTGTCGGTGGACAAGGGAAGGGCAACCAATATCGTTTACCTGGACTTGTGCAAAGCTTTTGACACTGTCCTGCACAACATCCTTGTCTCTAAACTGGAGAAACATGGATTTGATGGATGGACCACTCGCTGGATAAGGACCTGGCTGGATGGTTACACTGAAAGAGTTGTGGTCAACAACTCAGTTTCCAAGTGGATATTGGTGGCCAGTGGCATTCCTCAGGGCTTGGTATTGGGACTTACACTGTTTAACATCTTCATCGGTGACACGGACAGTGGGATCGAGTGCACCCTCAGCAAGTTTGCCGATGACACCAAGCTGTGTGGTGCGGTCAACATGCTGGAGGGAAGGGATGCCACCCAGAGGGACCTTGGCAGGCTTGAAAGGTGGGCCCATGCAAACTGCATGAAGTTCAACAAGGCCAAGTGCAAGATCCTACACATGGGTCAGCGCAATCCCAGGCACAGCTACAGGCTGGGCAGAGAATGGATTGAGAGCAGCCCTGAGGAGAAGGGCTTAGGGGTGCTGGTTGAAGAAAAACTCAACATGAACCGTCAGCGTGTGCGGGCAGCCCAGAAAGCCAACTGTGTCCTGGGCTGCATCAGAAATAGTAGCCAACAGGCCCAGGGAGGTGATTCTCCCCCTCTACTCTGCTTTTGTGAGACTCCACCTGGAGTACTGCGTCCAGCTCTGGAATCCTCAGTCCAGGAAAGACATGGAGCTGCTGGAGCAAGTCCAGACGAGGGCCGCAAAGTTGATCGGAGGGTGGAGCACCTCTCCTATGAGGACAGGCTGAGGGAGTTGTGCTTGTTCAGCCTAGAGAAGAGAAGGCTCTGGAAAGACCTAATCGTGGCCTTCCAATACCTAAAGGGGGCCTACAGGAAAGCTGGAGAGGGGCTCTTTCTTAGGGAGTGTAGTGACAAGACAAGGGCTAATGGGTATAAACCAAAAGAGGGGGGATTTAGATTGGATGTTAGGAAGAAATTCTTTACTGAGAGGGTAGTTAGGCACTGGAACAGGTTGCCCAGAGAAGATGTTGAGGCCCCATCCCTGGAAGTGTTCAAGGTCAGGTTGGATGGGGCTTTAGGCAACCTGATGTAGTGTAGGGTGTCCCTGCCCATGGCAGGGGGGGTTGGAGCTAGATGATTGTTGTGGTCCTTTCCAACCCAAATAGTTCTATGATTCTATGAAAGATAAATAGGAGAAATATTCTGTGTGGTGACCTAGAAAACCTCTTCACAAATTATTACTGCAACAGGAGTTGCAGTATAAAAGATGTATCGACTGTTCTGATTTTCAAAAGACATTTTGCTCTGAAGTAGATTCCACAGCAGGTTGGACACCCTCATCCTTGGGGTGTTTAGAAAACTAATGTCTGAACAATAAAGCATACACTTGCTGTACATAAAGGCAAGATCAAAGCCATGTGAAAATACACGTATACTTTACATATAGACCAGAAAGCACCAGGCTGACCTTGCTGTACCTGAAGATTAGCCCCATGGGTCTTTAGACATGGAACAGGAATGTGCAACGCAAGCTGCGGTGCTCTCTGCTCTGTGGATCTGTTTGTGGCATAGATACAGTGATGCTAGCTGTCCTTCTCTGAAGGAGGGAAGATAAAGATTCTTTGTATGAAAATATCTGCTGAGGATCTGCTTCTCGGTTAGTTGAAAGATGCAACTTTCTTCTATCGGCAATGTCATCACTTCCTAACATTTCATTTGGAAAGGATGAGGGAAAATGCTATGGCAGGATGAAAGACATGATCAGAAAAGACGGTGTAGTAAAGACGAACTATCAGAAAGCAGGATAACAAACTGGATAATCATATTTCACAAGTGTTTACAGAGAAAAATAAAGAGCATACTTTCTCTTGGACTGATGAAACACTTTCAAAACAACAGTCCAATTGACTTGAAAATTGCATAAGAGCATTACAGAAAGGATTGGTCAGCTACTGAGGGAGTTTTCCTTCACCTGCTTAAATTAAAGAGAATTTTTTATCTCCTTCAGGCTAGAGTAGCATGTGGGATTATAGAAATATTTCTTTCACCCCAAAGACCTCAGGAAACTTTTTCAAGGAAAAATGTTTTGCCTTGGAAGTTGTCGTGGTTTAACCCCAGCCAACAACCAAGCCACACATGGCTGCTCGCTCACTCCACCCTGGCAGGATGGGAGAGAGAATCAGAAAAGTGAGAAAACTTGTGGGTTAGGATAAAGACATTTTAATGGGTAAAGTAAAAGCCACACATGCAAACGAAGCGAGACAAGGAATTCACTCACCTCTTCCTATGGGCAGGCAGATGTTCAGCCATCCCCAGGACAGCAGGGCTCTATTATGCGTAACTGTTACTTGGGAAGACAAACACCATCACTCCAAAAGTGTCCCCCCACTTCCTTCTCCTTCCCCCAGCTTTATACGCTGAGCATGACACCATATGATATGGGATACCCCTTGGGTCAGCTGTCCTGCCTGTGTCCCCTCTCAACTCCTTGTGCACCCCCAGTCACTCACTGGTGGGGTGGGGTGAGAAGCAGCAAAGGCCTTGTGAGCCCTGCTCAGCAGTAATGGAAACATCCCTCTATTATCAAGACTGTTTTCAGCACAAATTGAAACCATAGCTGCATACCAGCTACTAAGAAGAAAATTAGCTCTATCCCAGCAAAAAACAGCACAGAAATTGTACAGGAGGGTATTCAAGAAAGCCACATTCCAAATTTTCACCATCTAGTCTTGCTTATTTATATGGGAAGGAATTCCCCAGCTCATGATTTCAGACCAGTTTCAAGGTGGATGTTATGAGGAGGAAGTTGCCAATGCACCTGGCAAGAATCACCAAATATATTGCAAAGGAAAGCGGTAGATTCTGAATGTCTTTGATATCTGTGGTTCAGGTATAAATCCCTTCTTGGAAGAAAAACTTTAGCTGAGCACTAGTTGTTTAATAACCTGGGATAGTCATTGGAGTTTAGACAGTGTGAATTTACATTTCTGGTCTTCCACTGTAGTGCTCAGACAAAGATTACCATTTTGAGGCATGTCTACTCATCTATAGATATGAACCATACAAAATGTGAGTCACTTTGCTGTTCAGATCCTTTTTTTTGTATGTCAACTATGCAGGCTTTGGACATGCTTACTTTTGCTTTTAATTGTTCAAGTTCTGTCAAATCTAATTCCCTCTTATCATCAATCTTTACTTGATTCACTCTGTATTATTATTATAAATACTTGGTTACAAAGGAGAGGGAGGGGAATGAGTGTTCTTATTGTAGTAGATACCATGAACCACGAGGGATTTGCAGCAGCAAATGTTAATATCACTGCCTATATCAGAATGTGTTTAAATATTTCTTATGTTATTACAGAATTTTTTTTTTATAAATAATGCATATAGTCCGTATATATGGTGCAAAGACTTCCACATCCCTTTCTTAGGATAAGGACAATTTGCTGATTGAACAGGGATCTTAAGACATAATGCTGTGAATTTTTAACTCATTGTCTTCAACAGCGTGAAATTTGAGGGAAACAGAAATGAAGGGTGAGGAAAAATCCTGTTGCTTCGTCAGGAAACATTTGTGCAGATAGTTTCAGAACTAATATCACAGAATCACAGAATCACAGAATATTAGAGGTTGGAAGGGACCTTGAAAGATCATCTAGTCCAACCTCCTTCCAAGGCAGGACCACCTAGAGTACATCACTCAGGAACGTGTCCAGTTGGGTTTTGAATGTCTCCAGAGAAGGAAACTCCACAACCTCTCTGGGCAGCCTATGCCAGGGCTCTGTTACTTTCACAGTGAAAAGGTTTTTCCTTATATTAACACAGAATCTCCTATGCTCCAGCTTGGACCCGTTGCCCCTTGTCCTATCGCTTAATGACACAGAGAAGAGCCTGGCTCCATCTTCCTGACACTCACTGTTAATGTATTTATAAACATTGATGAGGTCACTCCTCAGCCTCCTCTTCTCCAAGCTAAAGAGACCCAGCTCCCTCAGCCTTTCCTCATAAGGGAGATGTTCCACTCCCTTGATCATCTTGGTGGCTCTGCGCTGGACTCTCTCTAGCAGTTCCCTGTCCTTCTTGAGCTGAGGGGCCCAGAACTGGACACAATACTCCAGATGCGGCCTGACCAAGGCAGAATAGAGGGGGAGGAGGACCTCCCTCGACCTACTGACCATACCCCTTCTAATACACCCCAGGATGCCATTGGCCTTCCTGGCCACCAGGGCACATTGCTGGCTCATGGTCATGTTGTTTTTAGCAAATATTCTGCATTTATCTCTTTATTGATTTCCTGGAAAATCCAAAGCTATTTTTTGGTATGCAAGGTCCTTTCTGAACAGGAACGCATGCTTTTTGGTCATTCTCCAAGGCCTTGACAATACTGGAAATAAATGAATCAAAAAGTGTTAAGAATCCTGACAAGATTTTGGAGATTGATTACCAGTGTTAATCAGTCTGAACTTATACACTATCAGATATCATTCAGGTCTGCACGCAGGTGATGGTAGCTGTATTTATGGATATTTTCAGAATTAAGTCCTCTTACGAAACCTTTAAAATGTTATTAAATGATATTTCATAAGACAGTGCTAAATTTCAATTTTGCCTTATGTTGATAAAATTACTTGTATGAACATAGAGTGAAGGGGAACATGTTCATTCTGAATATGGTGGAAGAGCATTTGCTCTCATTGCTCACTACACAGTGACTACTGTCTTGTTAGCAGTATAGTAATGTATATTGGCAGTTTATTTTCTGATGAAAAATGAATGTGATATGATTTTAGCACTAAAGTTTGTGGAAAGAATTTGCAAGCATTTGACGACTGCTTCCTTTTCTTAGGAAAAAGACTTTGAGATTAATTTATTTTAAAAAGTTTCTATATATTTTTCATTCCCTTTAGCTCTTCAAAATGAATGGCAAAAACAACATCCCAAGTGGAAAATTTTTGGGAAACCATTCCAATAATTTTAAGAGCTTTGAGCTCAGGGCATGTTTCATATATTTCCTGTGTGTCTGGTTTCATATGCATTATACCTGCTTTAAGATAAGCGATTTTGCTTCTTTTTAGAGATGAAACATGAGATCTATGTTTGGAGACTCACTGCACAGCGCATTAACCCAGCCAGCAGAGAGGAGACTGCTGTAAAATGCCTCTTGATGCAAAAAGTCTTGACTCTGGAGATGCTCCTGAGGAAGAAGCTGAGGACGTTTCACAGGTGAGCAGTGACCAGCATGTCCTACCTCCCCTGCTCTGACCCTTGGTGAGGATAAGCTGCAGGCACAGGCTGTTTGCTGGATTGGCAGGGAGCTCCTACTCATCTCAGTCTACAGCCAGGAATGATAATGTGACTTTGTGAACATCAGGGGTAATAGTTCTGTTTGGTCAATGAGCGAGGGGATCAGCTCTAGTAACTTTAGGCAGAGCTTTTCTGGCACATGACTTATTCTTAGATGTCTCTTGATTAGATGCATGTTGGAGCAGGTATGAAGGGCCATATTCAGCCTCAATGATACACAAAGTATTTTAGGACAAAACCAGTGTGTAAGACCTGGAAAATATATGTCAGTATGACCTGAATTTCAAGGCCTAGAAATTTCAGGTAGTTTTTGGCTTAAAAAGATCATAAGTGCATAATTAGATTTCCCCTTACAATAGTGACTTCAGCATAATAGAATGCTATATTTTATTTTTTTTTTTAACTGAAAAATGCAAGTGTTCTTCTGTGAACTGCTAGGTTTGGAAAAATATCACTAGTGAATCACTGCACTTTAAAATTCTTTCATAATCAAATTATGCCTTCAATGTGAACCTGAGTGTAGGCATAATTAACTGTTTATGTATAGAAAATGAGAAGTTTTTATAAACTAGGACTAACAAAAATGCTAACCTTATTTTGTTTATATGCTGGCAAAACCAACTGTTTTGCTATGGAATTTGATGACTGAGAATAGCATTCACTCTGAAAGTGAATTGACTGAAATTGAAACAATTATTTTTTAGTAATAAACATGTTAAATGGGCAGTATGGACAAGGACATGTAAATACATGATTTTTTAAACTCTTTTAGCAATAAGATTGTTTATATAATTTTTGCTGATATTGTGCACTTTGAATGGAGTGACTGTATTACTACTTAAAGACAAAAAAGGCTGTTAAAATCACCTCCTTTTTAAAAGACTGTAGCAGATGATTAGACTTTAGACACTGTAAAGAAGACACTTCCACAATATAAATAAAAATTAAATACAAAATATTTAATCTTGAAAATCATCATTCCTCCAGCACAGTACATTTACAGTGATGTAAAAATTCATTAGCGTTAACAGCAGCGCTCCTGAACTGCAAACCCCAAGGCTTTTTGCTGGAGGGCTGACTATGCTGATAACACGATGAAGTTATTCGGATCTGAAAAACTTCATTATAAAATGCAAATGTAAAATATATGCGTTCTGACTTGTTGATGTTAGCACATGACCCTTGTTTTATTGCAGCAGGGCGTACAACAATTCCTGCAACTATTAAGGGGATTACATATTGCATATAGCCAGATCCTATACTGAGGTCCATACTCTGGAGGCTAGCTCCTTCCAAGCCTGTGGCACTCTTCATGAACTGAAGGGTTTGCCTATTAGTGGAGTGTGTTACAGAAGTGGGTCCTAAGTGAACACCCATGGGAATTTTGCTGCTGTCTGTAAGAAGACCATGACTCCTTTGTGGTATGAGTTACTCCGTACAGGGGAAAAGGTGATCTATTTGTGATGAGAGATTTATTCCGAGCTCTAAAAAACGGGTGTCATTTTCTTTCAGGCAAATTTCACAAGAAGATAAAAACTGGGAAACAAATATTCAGGAACTCCAGAAAAAAGTGAGTAGATGGTTTTTCTCAGTATCCGTGTAAGCAGACCTGTGCCTTTATATAGAAAGAGTGCTTTGGTTCTAATGAAAATTTAATGATTCTCATGGTAGCAGAAAACCAGCAGACAAGCTGGCTGGCTTCTTGGTGGGATGGGGTTATAGAACTACATTGTGAGTTTTTGTTAGGTTTTATACTTTTTTTTTCCTTAGAAAAATATCATTGAATGAACTAATATATGATTCAACAGTGTTTTCTTAAATTTTTAATCCATGGCCAGAAAGGCTCAGAAGGTGTCAAGAGGTTGTTTATAACTGTGATGCATGACAAGTACACTCCTGCTGATGTACCGAATGCCAACTCTAATTTACTGAACTGTCTGTAGTATGCCTGCTTTATTACTCAAATAAGGATATACCACTTGGATAAATCCTGTTCTCTTTGCTGTGCACACTTTAACACCACCTAAGTCTTTATACTGACACTGGGTCTGATGAGACATAAACTCTGTAGTGGGATTAATTTCACCTAAATTTAATTGACTAAATGTCACATCTTCTCCACCTCATTGACATGACTAATGAATCCAGGCCTGTGTTTGGGAGCTCAAGTCCTTAACTGGGACATCACTGTCCTACGTGTCACACAACAAGTGAAACAAAACCAATAGGAATTTTTATTAGGTTTTACACTTTTTTTCAAGGCATTGCATAAAAGACAATCTTTTGAAAGAACAGAGACTTCCTTGTACTTTAGTAGAGCTTTAAACTATGTGAAATGAGAGAGGGACTCAGGTTGGAAGAAGGTGATTCCCTGGGTTGGTGGCAGAAGTGAGATCTGAGTGGGGAAGCAGAGTCACGATGGAAAGTGCTGGGTCTGAGGGGGAGAGTGTGAGGAGCTCAGCATGGGGAGGGAGGAGCTGGGCATGGGGGTGTAGAAGCTGCATAGGGATTAGGGGCTTGGCTAATCCTGCGTAGGGGTTAGGAGTTGTACAGGAGGCATGAAAGATCTGACCTCTAGGCGAGGTTATAGGTTTTCAAAGTATACATGCAAAAAAGGTGTTTTTGTCCAGAGTGATGAAACAACAGTGCCTGGAGTGCCCTCTGTAGTAGGAATTGCATTTCAACCCCACTTCTCGTACTGAAATGAAGTTGTGATGGGGCTGAATCTATTCAGTAGGTGCTAGCTACTTGTATCTCTTAGATCACATTGGGCCACATATTCATGTTTTCTATAGGTATGCATGAAAGACTTCAATTTAAATATTTCTATCTTTTTTGCTGAAGAGAAATATACAGTGTAGTAACAGGCGTTTGTACTTCACACAAGCTTTTGTGAACTCTATGCATAATAGATAACTCTTTCTGTAATACAGCTACTGATTCTTTTCTCCCTGCCTACAGCACAGAATAACAGACAAAATTCTTCTCATCAAATGCCTGACTGTGCTGGGATGTGTTATTCTTATGTTTTTTCTCAACTCGTTTGTTCCAGGCATCTACCTAGATCTTGGTAAGTTTTATGGTTTTGTTCTAAGTAAAACAGCCAACCTTACTTTTATAAGTCTGGATCTTTTCAGAAAGCCCTTACCTATATGTTTCTGGCCTTGAAATTCTACCAGGTTAATCAGAAAAGCAGTTTCTCAGAACAGGTTTTTGAATTGCAGTCACGTTCCAGTCACGCCAGAAGGAATAACATATAGCGCTCATGACTTCATTTTTCTGATTTCCCAATACTAACAAGCTGGCTAAGGATTACAGAATGAATGAGTTTGACCTTGGCGTCATTAGACTATAGGTTTGAGTGAATGACCAAGATGCATTATGGAGATAAGAAAATAATCACTCTGTGGAAGAGCAAAAAAGTAGTTTGGCATTATTTTTTAAGTACAGATGAATCTTTGTATAACTCTATTAATTTATCACTAGAATAAATAATTTGACAAAATAAGATCAGGAAAACACTGTATGTATGTGAAATTAAAAAAGCTGTATTCATACTTTCTATGTATATACCTATACATATAGGTTTTTATATAGATAGTTGTATATCTGTATGAAGACAGGCTCTGCATATCCTAAGAACAGAACCAAGTTAAAGCTCACTTTTAACTGAAAGAGAGTCATAAAACCTATCTGTGCATTGCCCTATAAAAAGTTAACTTTTTTTTTGGCTGCTGAGCACTTGAAAGTTACAGAATTTCAGATTTACGATTTTTTAAATGCAATCTGAATTCCCCCACTGTGTACATCCATCCCAGTGGTTGAAAGATGCAACAGTCTTGAAGAGGAATAACTCATAATCAATAAATGATTGAATAATCACATACACAGATACTACAATGAAATCCGGTTTTTGCTATGTGCAATATAGAGCTAGTTATAGCTGTACGATAGTGATCAAGTCATAAACAAGACCTTCCATATCTACTGCTGATGCTTCTAGTATATTGACTGGCTTAGAAAGGTACCAATAGCAGAAGGCTGTTCTTTCTGCTGGGACCTAGGGAAACACCAATATTGTGTGTTGCTGGCCCTAGTGGAAGGATACAGGCTACTATGTCCAGAGCAACACGTTTTAATAGGCATAGCTTTGCTGCTAAATGCATTTGTTTCAGGGATTGATTCTTAGCCCTCAGGCCTTAGAAGTGCGTTAGTCCACGCTGCTCAGACCTTGTCCCTTCAGAGCAGGCTGGCCATATCTCCACAGCACAGCAACTGGCCTTGTGTTTCCTCTTGACATTGTATGCATGGGTTAATTAATTTGTAGGTTCACAGTGAGGGCAGTTCTGTAGTCTAGCAGAGCTGTGTTTTTTTCCATTTTACCAGTAAGACAAAAGGGTGCAGCCAGAAATAGACATATAATGCAAATTAGCTTCTGGCTTGACTGTGTGCAGTTTTGGGCGCCACAGTACAAAAGGGACATAAAACTATTGGAGAGTGTCCAAAGGAGGGCAACCAAGATGGTGAAGGGTCTAGAGGGGAAGATACGTGAGAAGAGGCTGAAGTCCCTTGGCTTGTTCAGCCTGGAGAAGATGAGACTGAGGGGAGACCTCATGGTGGCCTACAGCTTCCTTATGAGGGGGAGTGAAGGGGCAGATGCTGATCTCCTCCCTCTGGACCAGCAATAGAACCTGAGAGAATGGCATGAAGCTGCAACAGGGGAGGGTTGGATTGGATATCAGGAAAAGGTTTTTCACTGAGAGGGTAGTGGGGCACTGGGACATGCTCCCCAGGGAAGTGGTCACTGCACCAAGCTTGCCTGAGTTCAAGAAGCATCTGGACAACGCTCTCAGTCATCTGCTCTGATTGGGCTGGTCCTATGTGGAGCCAGGAGTTGAACTCAATGATCGTTATGGATCCCTTCCAGCTTGGGATATTCTTTGATTCTATGATTCTATGTTTCATGGCTGTCTCCATCATGAGGATTTTGGCTTTTGATAATGGGTTATTCTCCAATGACTATAGTCTTCTAGGGAAGAATGGGATTCACCTGGCTAAAAGAGGCAAGGGAATCTGTGGCAGCAGGCTGGCCATCTTGGTAAAGCAGGCTTTAAACTAAAGGTCTTAGGGGGAAGGGTCCAAAATAGTAATGCTCATGATACCGCAACCAACTGAGGAATAAGCCAGGCCAACTACAGCAGAGACAAACGTTCCTTAGCTGCCGCCCAAGATGTGAACCAGAAGACCACCCACCTCAAGTGTAGGTATACCAATGCACGCAGCCTAGGGAACAAACAGGAGGAACTGGGGCTTTGCATCCCGTTAGAAAATTATGATATCATAGGAATAACTGAAACATGATGGGACAACTCGCATGACTGGAGGATCATGATGGATAGCTATAGATTGTTTCATAAAGACAGACAGGGAAGGAGAGGTGGAAGAGTTGTGCTTTATGTGAAGGAGAACTTTGAATGTACAGAAGTGAACTACAGTGATTGTGGAAGCCCTCAGAAGATTGTGGAATAGCTCAGCTGGGAGGGATTCCATGGGAAGCTCCCATGGAGGATAAAGGAGCTAGCGAGTGCTGGGAGTTTTTCAAGAACACTCTCCTGGAATCACAAAACCAGTTTATCCCTTTTAAAGGTAATGAAAGTGGGTGGAGCAAGAGACCCCCTTGGCTTAACTACAAGCTGCTGAGTCCGCTCAAAATCAGAAGGGAAGTGTACAAGAGACGGAAAAGCAGACAAATGTCTGTTGAGAACAATAAAGGCATTGCCAGGGCATGCAGAGATGCCTGCAGAGAAAAGCAAAAGCTCAGCTTTAATTGAAATTGGCCAGAGATGTCAAAAACTACAGGAGAGGGTTCTTCAGATACGTAAACAACAAGCAGAAGCAGAAGGAAAATATTGGCCCACTGTTGAACAGGAGAGGTGAATTAGTCACCAAAAATGCTGAAAAGGCAGAGGTTCTTAACACTTCCTTCACCTCTGTTTTTACCAACACTGTTGGGCCCCTGACCATGGGAACAAAAATCCAGGTCAATGCAAACATGGACCCGCCATCTATGAAGGAAGAGTTGGTACGTAAACAATTACAGGAGCTTGACCCTTATAGATCAAGGGCCCTGACAATATCCACCTCAGAGTGTTAAGAGAGCTGATGTCATTGTGAGGCCACTCTATAGTCTTCGAGAAGTCATGGAGATCAGGGGACATCCCAGAACACTGGAAGAAGGTTAATGTCACCCCCATCTACAAGAAAGGCTTAAAGGAGGATACAGAAAATTATAGATCTATCAGTCTTGCTTCAACCTCTGGGAGAGCTACGGAATGAATTCTCCTGGGGGCTATCACGACTCAAATGCGGCACATGATTGGGAAAAGCCAGCACAGATTCACCAAGGGGCAAATTGTGCTTGACAAACCTGATTGCATTCTATGAAAAAGTAACCTGCTGGTTTGATGTGGGGCAAGTAGTGGACACTGTCTACATGGATTTCTCCAAGGCTTTCAATGCAGTTCCCCACAGCCTTCTCCTGGAGAAACTAATGTGTTATTGTCTAGACAAGTGGTCCATGTGGTGGGTGGAAAACTGGCTGACAGGCCACACCCAGAGGGTGGTGGTAAATACCTCTTTTTCAAACTAGCAACCTGTCACAAGTGGGGTCCCCCAGGGATCGATATTGGTCCCAACACTGCTTAGTATCTCCATAAGTGATCTGAATAATGGAATCAAGGGCACCCTGATGATGCTTGCAGATGATACCAAACTGAGTGGGGAAGTAGACGTTTTAGAAGGGAGAGGCATTCTGGAGGAAGATATGGATAGTCTGGAGGAGTGGTCTAACAAGAACCTTATGAAGTTCAACAGGGACAAGTGTGAGGTCTTGCACCTGGGAAAACATAATCCAGGAGTTGAGCACAGACTGGGATCCACCTGGCAAGAGAGCAGCTCTGTGGAAAGGGATGCAGGAGTCCTGGTGGACAACAATCATAGAATGATTTGGGTAGGAAGGGACCACAAAGATCATCTAGTTCCAACCCCCCTGCCATGGGCAGGGACACCCTACACTAGACCAGATTGCCCAAAGCCCCATCCAGTCTGGCTTTGAACACTTCCAGGGATGGGACCAAGCTCAATATGAATGAACAGTATGCTGCAGCAGCAAAGCTGTCAACAGGATGCTGGGCTGCATCACCAGCAAAGATAAAGAACTCATTCTCCCACTCTACTCAGTGCTTGTCAGGCCACAGCTGAAATACTGTGTTCAGTTTTGATTGTCACTGCACAAAAAAGATATGGACAGGCTGGAGACGGCCCAGAGAAGGGCCACAAAGATGATCAAAGAATCGGGAAGCCTATCATATAAGGAAAGGCTGAGAGAACTGGATTTGTTCAGCCCTGAGAAAAGAAGGCTTAGGGGAGACCTCATCACCATGTTTCGGTACTGGAAGGGTAGCTAAAAAAAGATGGAGACTGCCTTTTTACAAGGAGTCACATGTAAAAGATGAGGGGTAATGGGTGCAAGTTACTCCTGGGGAGATTCCAATTTTACATAAGAGAAAAAATTTTCACAATGAGAACAATCAGCCATTGGAGTAATCTCCCCAGGGAAGTGGTGGATTCCCTGACACGGGACACTTAATATTCGGCTGGACAGGATGCTGGGTCATCTTGTCCCTTCCAACCTGGTATTCTACGATTCTACGATTCAGTGCAGATTTCTATTATTCACCAGCTGATTTTCAACTGCAATCTTGAAAGTAAATAGAGGCTGTATGTGCTCTGTATAATTTCTCCCTGTTCTGCATTCAAGGTAAACCTGCCAGATTAATGAATAAATGCTATTAAAGCATACACATAATTTCTAATAACAATTAATGGAACCTGCAAACTTATACTGAGGTCTCATTGGTGACTCCTGAATGCCACTGTCTTGACGATATATGTCACTTATTTATCATTACTGAAGTAGTGTTGTTGCGAGTCTCTATGGATTTTAGTCCTCCAGTGCATAGAAATGAGTTTCCTAAAATACAGTACATCTTGTGCTCTGATGGTTAGAGTAAATTTGTTCAATATGTTTTTCTCATAAAAATGAAAGTAGATTGTAGTTCAGTGTTTAATTTTCTACCAGAACGATGTTTTATACAGAGGCTGAAGTGTTAGAAATCTAATAACTTTTAATTGCATTTGGTAGAGTGAATTAGAAAGATTATAGAAATCTTTATCAGTCCCCAGCCTTGATACAATTTTTCCATTATGAACTTGGCATCATTAATATAATTTGAGGCAGCTGACATTTTAATTTAAATAATAAAATTTGCATACTTAGCTGCCTTTCAAAATACAGAATCCTTTCATATTCAGTTTTCTTGTACCTGTTCATAAATTTATTTAGTCTAATTCTATGGAGTATCTATGTTAATGAAAGGTTAGCACTGACACCGATATGGAAAACTGTAAGACTTCTACAGTCTGCCCCATGGGATTTCACTTTATTGATGAAACATTGATAAAGCATCTGAGAAAAGATGACAAAAGATGGAAGTAAAGCCCCTTTGAGGATTGGCTCCTATTTTGTCTTTAGCTTTAGGCAGGCATGTCTAGAGCTTTGAACTATAATGAGATCTCCCTGAAAAGACAACAGATTTTTCAAGTAAAGCAAGATTTTATTTTGCATAGAGGCTGCTCAAAGTGAGTGGGTCAGAAAGAATAGCCAAATCAATTTATAACTTACTTCCTTCTGCTTCTGTGGGGCAGATCCTTCCTCTTTGATTTGGTTTCAGCCAGTTCAATGAGTTACTGAGCTGTCCTGAGCCCTGTGCAGTTCCTTTTAGTATCCATGTAGAGGGACCCATCACCTCTGTGGTCCTGCTTTTGTCTGCCTCTCTCAGTGGTCTCTGCCTGCAACCCAGGCATCCCACTCCTTGCAGACCTCCTCACCCTTGCTCCCTTCCACCTCTGAACACCTCATTCCCAGGGCCAGACTCAGTAGTTTCTGAGACAAGCAAAGGTCCTCTCCTCCTTTCAGAGGGTTGCAGCAGACTCTGCTGTTCTCATATTCAAGAAAAAAGGTGCAAACCCAAGAGCAAACAAAAGAGACAGTGCCTGTTTCAGAGCAGAGATACTGTCTGTATATTTGTTGCAGACTGCTGGAAGCTGGAAAGTTATGCCAGTAGAAATACTATTATATGTTTGCCTTATTTGTATATTCATTCCCTTATTATTGCCACTGCTGTCCCTGCTGGACGCAGGACTTTTGCCTAGGTGAATCTTTGGTATTACCATCAATGGCTGTTCTCATCTGTCTTTGATAGATTAATTATTTATGCAAGGGGGCAGGGAGAGATTTTTTGGACTTGCTGAATTCTTCCATAATTTAGGACTGCTATTTGCTCCAGATGCAGCAGACGACCGAGAGTTTCAAATCATGAACCTTGCAGGAGCTATCTTGGCTTTTATTGTTTCTGCAGAGGGGCTATGTCTTCACACTATTGCTTGATCCCATTCTGGTTCTTTTGGTCCTGTGGATGTCTGTGATCCTTCAGACATGGACATTTAAGTTAATTACCTTCAGTTGCTCTTAAAATAATCTCTGGAGGACATCAATAATCAGTGCAGGTGATCAACAGCTGTGATTCATCTGATCTACTTTAAAGGTCTAAATCATGACATGATTCAAATCACCTTACGTCACTTCACTCTTTATATGCCAGATGGCATCTTCTCAAGCTGTACTTAAAAACAAATAGATGCTTAAAACCAAAAAACACAACAGCTAGATGGACATTTGGCTTGATAACTGATTTTTTGGGGTTTCACTTCTAAGTAAAATCAGCTCTGGTATTGGTATCATTAACCAAAGGAGTGTTAGCAAAAACCCCAAAGTTACAAACTTTTAAGAATTTTATGGTTTTATTCTTTTAATTAACTAATGTGATCACTATGACCTTTCTGGGTAGTAGGACAAGTTCTATAAATCAGCACTCCATGTCATTTCTGTCAAACATCCTAGGTCTAAATTTTCCCGGTCATCCTTTCTCTAAAGCTAAAAATCTCTCAATATTTATAGACAAAGGTTATCTTGTTTGAGACTTCATTTATGTAGTTAAATGTAGTTTCTCTTGGAAAACACTCTCTTGTCTTCTATATTCACTGTGGTTTAACTTCTGAGTGTGACCTTGGTCTGCAAATTCTGCTGCAAACACTGTTTAAAATTTATCTTAACTGGTTGTATCTTGCGTCATTGAAACATTTTGAAACTGTGAAATTGTGGAAAAGTAGGGAAATAATAGTTTTCATTTAATTTAAACTGACTTCTGTTTTTTTGGTAGGTCATGTTGTGCAGAGCTCCTTTTTATTTTATTGCCAATGTATTAAAGTAGAAACGTTTTCAGTTGCTGTAGATAAAAAAGGCTCCTGTTGCATTGTCGCTCCTTTGGATACCGATTGTCATATTTGCTGACTCAATTCCATCATGTACTGAAAATTTTTTTAAATTCACGGGAAAAATTAAATACTTAAATTGGAAAGGGCTTCAACAGAACAAAACCCCCCACAATTATGTCTATAAAGAATGTTATGCAAATTATAGCAAAATTTTTGTCTTAATCTGCTAAGAGTAGCACCTCAAATTCAGGAGACTGGGCTGGATCTGAAGTTTCTCCCATTTAATTTCTCTTGATTTTTATCCTGCACTTGTTGAAGTAGACATGCGTGATTTTCAGCTTACAATGTAATTTATCTAGGTGAACCAATAACTGTAACAGAGTTGAGGCTGAGTGGCACTTCCCTGGTAGCTTGCTTAGAGATGAAGAAAGGGCTGCTTTGCCCTAGAGAACTTCACAAACTTGTTTAAATTTCCTATTGAATCACAGAATATCAGAAGTTCTATACTGGTATTTACTTGACTTAGAAACACTAAAGCTCATTCTCCATTCACCTCGAGTACTGTGGTCAGTTTTGGGCCTCTCACCACAAGAAAGACATCGAGGCCCTGGAGCGTGTCCAGAGAAGGGCAATGAAACTAGTGAAGGGGCTGGAGCACAGGTCTTTTGAGGAGCGTCTGAGGGAACTGGGGTTGTTTGGTCTGGAGAAGAGGAGGCTCAAGGGAGACCTTATTGCCCTCTACAACTACCTGGAAGGAGGCTGTGGCGAGCTGGGGGTCAACCTCTTCTCACAGATAACTAGTGACAGGACTAGGGGGACGGCTGCAAGTTGCGCCAGGGGAGGTTTAGGTTGGAGATGAGGAGAAATTTCTTCTCGGAAAGGGTGGTCGGGCATTGGAACGGGTTGCCCAGGGAGGTGGTGGAGTCACCGTCCCTGCGGGTGTTTAAGGAAAGGTTGGATGTGGTACTTAGGGACATGGTTTAGTGGGTAATAGGTGGGGGGGGGATGGTTGGACTAGATGATCCTTGAGGTCTCTTCCAATCTTAATGATTCTATGATTACTGCAGCCTACTAAGATTTTTAACAATTAACTTAATCCATTTTCTTTTCTGCAACATTTTCAACAAGGAATTTACTGTAGCAATGATCTTCCCCAACAGGTTTGAGACAGATCGGCAGGATCGGTATGTGTAACAGCTTGTGTGAGAGTTATCACTGCTGTTATCGTTGACAGGAACCTTAAACTTAGAGATCTTTATCTAAATTATTTAATGCTTTAAACTAAAAAGGAAGTAATATTGCACAAATGAAATCAATGTAGTCTGTGTGGTTTTGTTCTGAATGTGCAGCCTAGGAAGCTGCCTAAGAAGAACTCTAATAAGCTTTTTCCTGCAGATTTTCTCTGGGCCCTGGGACAGAGGATGTATGTGCATTTGAACTTGTGCTAAGAGGTTTCTTTAGAACAGTGAAAAAGTTTTTAAACTTGAGACACTCCCCTGTAGCTCCGTGGGGAAGATTTTGCCTCTCAGTGTGCTGCAGAACTTCTCAGGTCCAAAAGATGTATAAAAGGTCATGGAGAAGGAACACAGTGCTGATTGAGAAAGCCGTGGACAGAACCCTTTAGTCTGAAGAGGGTGCCAATGTTGAAACATCCATAAGGCTCTTATTTTTACATTTTGAATTGTTATTCCGGAACTTTTTTTGTCATCTGCTATCAGTGATAAATAGATTAAACGATGTTATGCTACTATTCTGTATGATGGTGGAGTTGTTTAAATTTGTCACTATTTACAAGCAATAAAATAATATGTGCACAAACAAACTTGACTTTCAAAATTTTAGTGTTTGTATCCATAGAGAGGGAGGAAAAGAGGAAATATTCATATTTTGGAAATGTTTGGTTTCAGGTGATTTTGTGCAATAGTTGAAAGGTTCATTGTAGAGCTACTCAATGTTACTGATGAGTTGTTTTATAAAATATTTGAAAAAAACAGATCAATTTAATAAGCTGGTGCATAATTGTTTAGTACTTCAGAAAAAAGAAAATCGTGGTGAGACAAACCGCTATTAAGTTACAAAAACTGGTGAATTACATAGATTTAAGAAAGCACAGACTTTCTTAAAAGTCAAAAAGTGGCCAAAAGCCATGTGGTTAATTTTAACACTTCTTATATTTCACATCTGGTATCGCTGTATCTTCAGTGCAAAAAGTGCACATTTGCTCTTTCGTTTTTCACTGTATCTAAAATTTATCTCCTGATTATCTAGGGTCTGTGATATTAATCAGTTTTAGCTGATGAGAGCTTGTAGGTATTGGCTGCTAGTTAATTATCAAACATTTTTAAAGCTGTCACAACAAATATTTTCTTTTATTTTCTTTTCCTTGTCTTTTTTCCCCTTGTGGTTTGGTTTTCGTTTGGGGGTGGGTTTTTTTGTGGGTTTTTTTTTTTTTTTGGTCACTTCGTAAAGATTTCCAACGTGGTTTGATAAATGAAGGAACCAGATGCAAAGCCTGGGAAGCAACATTTATGGACCTTTTCTACACAGATGAAAATATTAGCTTGAATAATCTGTGGTTACCTGAAAACTCCTTCACACATTTCATTGGTCCCCAAAACATTTGGACTGGGGATGCTTTCTCTGTATACAGCAGTAAGCTTTTGCACTCAAAGTATTAGTGGTGATGTCATGCTTGTGATACTGTGGGCAAAAAGGGGAACATTCCTTATACCTGGAGCTAAGAATTTATTGTTAGTCTAATTAAAAGTTGTATCAGTGTAAGCAAAACACAACAGTTACTGTTAGTCCTCTTACGATAACACTAACACAGTCTAAATTATCTAACACAGAACAAAACTCTTTAGCAATATAGAGTTAAAACTGTTAAAAAAAAGACGAAAACAAAAAAGGCAAAATCATAGAATCATAGAATCATTTGGGTTGGAAGGGACCACAAGGATCATCTTGTTCCAACCCCCCTGCCAGGGGCAGGGACACCCTCCACTAGACCAGGTTGCCCAAAGCCCCATCCAACCTGGCCTTGAACACTGCCAGGGATGGGGCAGCCACAGCTTCTCTGGGCAACCTGTTCCAGTGCCTCATCACCCTTACACTGAAGCATTTCTTCCTAATGTCCAATCTAAATCCCTCTTCTTTTAGTTTATACCCGTTACCCCTTGTCCTGTCACTGCACTCCCTAAGAAACAGCCCCTCACCAGCTTTCCTGTAGGTCCCTTTTAGGTATTGGAAGTCCACGACTAGGTGTCCCCGGAGCCTTCTCTTCTCTAGGCTGAAAAAGCCTAGTTTCCTCAGCCTGTGTGCATAGGAGAGGTGCTCCAGCCCTCTGATCGTCTTCA
>VWZZ01000495.1:173810-192845 GCA_013399095.1 Psophia crepitans
GTTGGCTTTCTGGGCTGCCTGCGCACACTGCTGGCTCATGTTGGGTTTTTCTTCAACCAGCAGCCCCAAGTCCTTCTCCTCAGGGCTGATCTCAATCCATTCTCTGCCCAGCCTGTATTTGTGCTTGGGATTGCACCAACCCACATGCAGGACCTTGCACTTTGTTCAACTTCATGCAGTTTGCATGGGCCCACCTTTCAAGCCTGCCAATGTCCCTCTGGATGGCATCCCTTCCCTCCAGTGTGTCGACCGCACCGCACAGCTTGGTGTCATCAGCAAACTTGCTGAGGGTGCACTCGATCCCACTGTCCATGTTGCCGACAAAGATGTTAAACAGTGCCAAGCCAGTACTGACCCCTGAGGAACACCACTCGTCACCGATGTCCACTTGGACATCGAGTCGTTGACCACAACTCTTTGAGTGTGGCCATCCAGCCAGGTCCTTGTCCAGCAAGTGATCCATCCATCAAATCCATGTGTCTCTAGTTTAGAGACAAGGATGTTTTGTGGGACAGTGTCAAAAGCTTTGCACAAGTCCAGGTGAATGATATTGGTTGCCCTTCCCTTGTCCACCGACGCTGTGACCCCATCGTAGAAGGCCACCAAATTTGTCAGGCATGATTTGCCCTTAAATAATCTCAGTATCTTTCACTTATTTTAACTAACCACTTATTTCTGATTTTAGGGTAACCTTTTGATGACCTGCAGAGTGCTAAGATTCACAGGTTTAGGCTGGGAGAATACACAAGAAAGTGTTGGTATATTCAGGTCTTTGCTGGGATGAGCATTAGGGGTGTCTCCTCCTCATTACCAGAAGCTGAACAGTGTTGATGTTGATGATTTCTTTCTCCCTGTGCTGGGTCCACCTAGGCCCATTTTTACATATTTTCTAAAGCTTTATATTTTGCTTTCTCAAATTTGGTCTTCCGCTCTGCATTGTACCCAATTTTATCATATGTGGTGTGTTGTATGTATGTCACGTACTTGTGGTTTTTGTTGCCCCTGAAAGGGGTTTTAACCACTTCCTAAGTTTGTGCTGTCATCTAAAATTAACCACTGTCGAGTTGCAGACAAACCTGGCACCTTTGGTGTCATCCTGTGCATCCCTTTTTAGCTGCAATTACTCACCCTGTGCACTCTTTTCTGTGGTAACTTCTTTCTTCTCTTACTGTTTTTCATTAATGCTCCACCTACATGAAACTGTGACACTGCTTTCTGTGACCGAAGTGGTTTTTTTAGTGCCAGACCTGACAATGGTAAACAGAGCAACAAATAGCAGCATCTGACACGAGTGTCCAGCCTAATGCAGTAAGTTACAGTAAGATTAGAGCCATGCTGTTAGCCACTGCTCTTTGAAAGTCCTCAGCTCTTTCTGGAGACCCTTCAAAGTCCTTGCAGTTGTGCTTGCAGGGACTGATCTGCAGCCCTTTGCCCCAGGTGGCACCAGCTACAACTGTCAGTGGAGTTTGATATATTTGACCTCATTTAGTGGTCTTTGCCTCCCTGCTCTTGCTTTGTTCATTACTATTTTTTCTGTTCTGGCATGCAGTAGTAGTGGTTTAAGTTGTCTAGTACTTTTACATTGAGATCAAGAAGAGCACTGCATAGGACTGACCTGCTGGCCTCTGGGTATGTAGTACTGAGGTCTGATTGCACCATGAAGATATGAATTGTTGTTTTAAAATAAGAATGGACATAACTATATTTGAGAGACTCAGTACATCTTTAATTCATGGTGATGTTGAAAAAATTCCTGTTAGAGTGTATATGACTATGAGTCAAAAATAAATTTGATCATTATTTCACAATAATGAGAATGTTGGAATGGAGCTAAATTGTTGCAGTCAGCACAGACTTGAACTCAGAAAGTCTGGTCCAGATCTTAGTTATTTCTCCTTCTCAGCATAACACTTTGTTCCTGAAAATAAGAGAAATCTGCTTTCGATGATCCTTGCAGTCTTAATTTCTTTTAGGATAGTTTTTAAAAATTCTGCCCTTAAAATTGCATAGTCATCTTTACAAACATGTAATTAAGCATGGAAAATATCCTTTGTCCTTGCAGCTGCCCATACATTTGATAAGAAAAAAAAAACCAAGAACCACTAACAGTTGTATCTGCCAGTGCAGCTTCTGGGCTTTATTGCTTACTTCTAGAAATGTTGACCTTTCCTCTATCTTGATATTTGCATCTTCTCAAATTATTCTTGGTTCACAAGAGTCAACAAGGCTATGGCAAGAGAGCATGTTTGTTTGCAGTGACCTTTACTGAGATAACTCCGTAAACTTTTTAGACTTATGGGTTAGTGCAATGTACACAGCTATATATCTGTCAATATATCTACTCTGTAGAAGCAGTGCCTAGCTACAGCAATCTCTAACCAGGGTTTCTTTCTTACAGTGTTTTCTCTTGAATGTCATCCTACCTCATTTATGAAATTGCAATTCGATGATTAGTAAAGTTAGGTGCTGACATTGCAATATAAAGGTGAATGTGATTTCTGCATTCTAACCTCATGGTATTACAGCTGTGCAACAAAGTCCACCTCATCCTTTCTTAATGCACATGTGCTGCTCTGTGATTACAGAAGAACTGGTCCTATGCCTCCTTGTTTTATGCTACACTTCTGGTTTTTAACTTTGAAATTACCTTCTATCATCATAGGTTTCTGTTTCTTTTGCCGTGCATGGGATTATAGTTTCCACCGACATTTTTTCATGTCCTTTCAATACGCTTGTGTTGTACCAAGCATTTCTTGTTATGTTGTATGCTCCTCCTGGACTGTCACCATTGTAGTTCGGTCCCCAAGAAGCAACCTTAAACTGCGGTGCTATAAATAGCACAGAACAACTGAAAATTATTTCTATGAAGTTAAGCCTATGAAAAGAGACTGCTCAAAAGACCAGCAAGAGGGCAATTTTATAAAAAACCAATACGAAACATACAACAGTGCTTATCAGTTGACAGTAAGTATTACTTATAAACATTCATTGTGATTTCAGAATGTATATTTCCAGGGGTGCCTGATAAAACAAAATAAAACAAAAAATTGCAGAAAACTAAAGACACGACATTTTAATTCGCATTCAGAAATACTAGTGAAACATATTGCATAAGTAGAGCAAGCACTACTGGAAATATGTCTTTGATTGAACTTTTCCACCCAAAGATTTCTGTATGCATGTATAAGAATATAGTTGATTGTATATACCATGGTATATGAAGGACTGGCATACATCTTTATTTTGAGAGGCTGTGGAGTTAATCGGACTTCTGATTAAGCTGTTATTGGAACATAGTGATGGACTTTACTTCCTCATATATATCCAAAAGCATGCTGTATAAAAAGTTATTCAAAGGTAAGCATCAAATATGTTTTAGCTGGTAAACCTGTTCTGACATCGTGGGCTAAAAGGTTTCTGCAGTTCATGAAAATCTGCTGTGGCCATTTTGACAAATAAAGAATTGTTAAGATCACAGAAAAAGAACATCATGTTTTGCTCAGTGACAAATGTCCAAAAAATCAGTGTGTCCAGCCCATTGTTTGCAGATGGGACTATTATATTTTCCTCTGGCAGAAGCTGGTGTAGCTGATTTTTAGAAAACTCTATTTCTCAACCACTTTAAAGATGTGGCCCTGAAGACTGTGTAGCATGAATCTTCTTCGCTGCTATTACACCTTCTGCTCATTCCTTCTTGTCCTACCCACTACTGCTTCCACAAACAGATTGCTCTCTGCCCTCTGGAGCAGCTTGGTACCAACCCAAAGACTTGCCAGGACCCATTTAATCTGCTTATCTTTGAGCTAAATATCCTGGATTCTTTAATTTTTTTCCTCAAAGTCAACTTTTCAGACTGTTGATTGTACTTACTTCTCTACCTTGGACTACCTAATGAGTATGTGTCTTTCTTCAAGTGTATCTTCTTAGGGTTTACCAGGGATGAAGAGAGCAGAGGTTGCTTCACAGAATCTCTGTTTTATTGCTCTGGTTCTGTATTTTAGTAGGCCATTAGGTTCAGTTGTGATCCACTGTATTTCTTGTCTTTTGTGCAGGAGTGTTAGGCATCCAGTCACTTCCCACCCTGGATTTGTGCAGTTTTGACTCTTCCTACCTAAATGTAGTACCCTGTGCTTGTATTTCTTGAGCAGCATGATGTTTTGCTCAGGCCAGCATTGAGATCATGCAATGCTATCCTGGCTTTGATTTTCAGTGCAAATGTCTCAAGTGTCATTTCAGTTTCCACAAAAGTGAATTTTAAGTGTACCCTCAGTATTCATAAAGACATTATTTCAAATTCTGCATGCATAAAGTGAACATACAGCATCTACATATTCACATTATTAGGAGGAAGCTTATTATGCTTTTCAGCTGGCAGTAGGTCAGACAAAATTGCTTTTACTAAGGAATACATATCCTTTATGAGCATTTGAAAAGGCCTACAGATTACACAGCATTTTTTTTTCTTACATTTCTTTCTCTTTCACCTACCTTCCTCCCAAATATTCTAGAATTCTATTTGATTCTATTAGATTATTTGCCATTTTCAAGTTCTTCTGCTCATTTATTTGAAAATAACTGTTGGGGTTTTTTTAGTAGGATTGCAATTGTATTCTCATCATGAGCTATTCATTGTTCCAGAGGTGATTTTCCCTACTGGGTAAAGTGTATGAGAAAAGCAAAGCACTCATGCTATTTCTACTGCACCTTTTTTTCTGGTCCCAGGCAGAATACACACAAATCTTTTCTGTGAAGACTGCATTATAAATTTGCAAGGTGCATTTTATAATAAAATTTCTTTTTATTTTTCCTAATATAAATAGAGACTGTCACTGTCTTCAACAGGTACCATATGAGTGCAGAAATGGAATTTAGATTCAGTTTCTCTCCATGTTATATTTCCAGAACATCAATTGTTGTGAAACAGGGGCACTAAAAGGCAGTAAAGGAAGTGGTCTGTGGAAATATAAATGGGCTTTGCTTTTACTATAGTAATGAGAAGTTATTTTTTAAAATCATTTCTATTTCTCTTCCTCCTGGCTATCTTTTGTGGCCCAGTAAGCTAGAAAATAAATGAACAAAGAAGACAGTCTTTAATGTATTCTAGTACTTTCAATTCTTCAAAAAGGAAGGAATAGCTTCAAATTGAATCCAGGGCAAATGCAAAGCTACCCAAATATATAAAACAATGAAAGAGTATGTTCACTGTCACGAACGTACTTAGAGAGGCCTTGGAAAAGCCTTGGAAAACCTGCCCACTCAGAAAGCCGGTCTGCCATATGTTCATTAACTTTGCAGTTAACTTTGACGAGCGGCTGAGCAGAGAGCAGTCAATCCAGCAGTTATGGGCATACAGTAACTACTGTGCCCTTCAGGTTTCCGAAGACTATACTCTTGCCCAGCTGTGGGGTGCTTGGAGTCAAACTGTGGTACTAAAAGGTGTTATGAACAGAGATCTTGCATGAAGTCACCCAAGTTCCTTGTGACCTCCTCCTTCCTCTCCCCTTCTCTTCCTTCCCTCTCAGAGATGGGTAGCTGTATCTCCTCTTCGCAGGCACAACAAGGAAAGCAAAGACACTCCAAACAGACTGTGTGTGTAGACTGAAATTAAACCCTGTGCTGCCAGAAATGTCAGCTGATGTGTTTGAGCTGTAGTTGCTAGAGCACTGCAAGAGGACATGTCCCTCACCTGTCCGTATTCCCAGCGAAAAATGTTGTAAGGCAGGGCACTGTTCTCTCATGCAAAGCCATGTGCATGGAGCTAATACATGCTGAAAACACTTGTGGTGCTAGAAAATGCCGGGCTCTATCCACCTCTTGTGCCATTCTATTATGTCGTTAGCTTTAGCGAATAATTGCTATCTCTGTATAGCATGTTCAAATTGATTTGTTTCCATTGGAGGCAGAAGGGTAGAAATAATGCCAAGGTATTATCACAGATAGTTCCAGAGCTATTGAGAAATTGCTGTTCTTTAATTCTTCACTTTGTTGTACTTGCATACAAAATATATGTGACAAAATGTAATAATGTCACATTTGTACAAAATAGCTGTAAAATTCTGCTACGAAACTCCTGATCTGCCACACATCTACTTCCCCTTGCAGTATTCCTCTAACAGGAATTGCCATCATCTTTCTTTATTTAAGGCAGAGTTAGGCCCACTGTTCTTTGGTGGAATTCAGAAAACAGCCAAGACTTGACAATCAGAAGAAAATAAGCCAGTGCGTGTCCTAGTGGTAGACAGGAACTGGCAGTTCTCTCCTTGCTTTTTTTTTTGCTACTTTGGAAACTCCTGGAGCACTGCTGTCCCTGGGTTTGTAATGTTTTTGCAGAGGCTGATTTGCCTTTGGTATGAATGAGATTATCAAGGATTTTCAGAACATTTTCCTCAAAGATCCTCTCCATGACATTTGCTATTTCAACATTCAAGTTACACACATACCCAGAATCTGGTGCACAGAAAACCTGTAGATGTTTTCATCTTGTGCCAGAATCCAGCATTCATCCTGAGCAGTACCGCTCTTTGATCAGTTCTGGAGTCTCTTTTCAATGGGTGGTAAAAATGTCACTCTTCACAATAAAATTTGGCAGCTGTTTGGAAAGAAGAGAAGCAAGGTCGTGCGTACCTGAAGTTACAAAAGTGGGTCTTCCATGAAAATTGTTGCTGAGGGATGTGGCTGGGAATAGAGAAGGGCAGCTGCTCCAGCCCCTTGCAAAATTTGGAAGGCTGAGACAGTGGTGACGCAGCACTTCTTTCTTTTACAAAAAAAAACCAAAAAACTCTTTGTGAAGAAAGAGACTCCATACAGTGCAAAGGGATGTGTATCACATCCAGCTTTCCTCCTTATACAGCTAAACTGAACCTTTCCTAGCACTTGGCATTGCTCTCCCTTTGCTTTGGTGGTATGGGGTGGATTTCACCCTGGATGTGACACGTTTTGTACCTTGTAGGGCAAAGGATGGCCAAAGGACAGTGTGCTTTCAGAGCCTGGCTGCCTTGAAGGGAGAAAGGGCAGCTTTACCTCACTGCTGGAATTTAGTGAGAGACTTGTGAGAGGGAGCAGCTATTCCCACACTGCTCTCTTTCGTGGTTGCTTTGGCTCTCCTCCTCCCTTGCAGTATGATGCTCATGCATGAGTTAATTTTGACCACGCACTCCGATTATATTGCTGTGACCAAAGCAGGGAACAGACCTGCTCAGCTTGCAGCATGGCAGCATTTCTGTCTTTGCAGGTGAGCAGAGCTCGCTGTGAGATGTTTTCTGGATCCAGTGAGGTACTGAGATCAGATTTTACTCAAAATCTGTATTGCGGACAACGTAGGAGCTGAAGCTACAAAATTTGGGATACAAAATTCCCTCAGTTTTCAGCTCTCTGCATAGCTTTGGCTTTGTTTCCACCTATATTGTGGTATTTCTACTGACAAACCATTAAATTTCTTAGTCCTTCATACCTGTTTCCTTACAAGGATTTCCCTGCATCTTGTAGACCAGGTCTGCACTAGGCTAAAGGAAAAAATTCCATGAGTGCCGCTTATCAAGCAAACAGCAAGACTAGAATGATCAGCTGTGTCAAAGCTCTTCAAGAAGAAAGATCATGGGGAGAGGACTGGGGAAGGGAGAAGCTGGTTTTAGTGCTGGAAAGCATGGTTTCACCCAAGCAGAGAGGACAGAAGCCAGATGAGGGGCATGAAGAGTAGAGTTGGATTGAGGAGATGGCACATGGAGGTGCTTGAGAGGAAAGAAATAAGTCATTGGCTGAAGAATTGGTGTCACCAAGAGAGGCTTGCTTTCAAAGCCAAAACTTGCAAGATTTCCCTGCTGTGCAAATACTGCAGCGTGCAATAAACCCAACTCAAAGCATGAAAGCCGGAGCTAGTATCAGGGTAGCTGGGTTAGCTCTCCTTACCAAACAGACTGGCCAGAGTAACTCCTGAGCTGCTGGTTTTGCCTGAGCTGTTGGTTTTGGCTTTCTAGCGGGTCTGGTTGCCCACACTAAGCTGCGGTATTTTCGGCAGATACTCCTTACTGCTGACACATAACCTGAAATTCTCCTTAGAAGAGTGTAGTATGTCACTGAAATCTCCTAAAATGTACTTGAGAGAGCAAAATGCATTCTTAGACCAAGAAATACTTATGTCACACTGTGTAAGTTTGTGTTTATTGGGTTTTTTTAGACAATAGTTAATGTTTACAGCTTCATGAACAGGGACAGCCTTTGGTCTCTTTATTTCTTTTATATTTAAATAGGATTTAAATCAAATATAGCTTAATTTTAAACTGTTGGTTGTTTTTAGAACTCTTTCTTCTTTTCTGTTAAGTTAAAAACATGCACAAGCTGTAAATTGAATGGCCTAAATTTTTTTTAATTGGTCTTCTATCTTTGAATTTTCTTACAACAAGCATTCTTGAAGGCTTTTGGACAGGGCTCACTTTGTTCCTCTACCTGCTTTGTAGCAGGGGCCTATTCTCCTTAAGTTACATTTGTTACTTGTTTGTAAGTTTGTGACCTAACGTTGTTTGCCAGAAAAGATTGTTGTTATTCTTTCTTCCTCACTTCTTCTGCAATTTGTGAATCCATCACTTTCTGACTGTGAATGTATGAAATACACTAAAGAGCTGAGAGGCTTTCTTTCAATGCCATTTGAAAAATCTTAAATTAGATATGTTAGTCTTTTGTATTGAAAAAAATATTCTACTATTTAGGGAAAAAATAGAGAAGACAGACAGAAAGGGAGGCGTCATTGTGAGGAAAAAACATCCCAAACCCTTTTGTTTCATGTCTGAAATCCCCTTTTATTGTTTAAAGTGAATGTGTCAGAGGAATCAAACAGCTCCAGAAAACATTTAAACTGTGCAGAGAGACAGAGAGTCTTGCTCAGACAGGAGATTCACTGATTACATTCTCTGGCTGATTGTGCATTCAATTTGCATTTTCTCTCCATCAGTTACCAAAATATGTGTCTTAGAGCACTCCAAGATGTATAGAGGGATCCTGTCTGGAATAAGCCTGTGTTGCTATTTAAAGCCAGTCCCTTTTCTGTTTGAAAGAGCTTTTCCTTTCCTCTGTTTATCTTCCGGAGCACAGAGCCCGTGAGCCTTAAGGGCCCTGAAAAACACCATACCGTAACTTTTCCGTTGGTGGCACATCGCGAGTTTGTGAAGTGTAAAGTGTTGTTCTCTCTTTTTCTCATGCAGGCTGGATTGCCATTTTGGGAGCCATTTGGCTGCTAGTGCTAGCAGACATCCATGATTTTGAGATGATACTGAACAGAGTTGAGTGGGCAACCCTCCTTTTTTTCGCAGCGTTGTTTGTTCTCATGGAGGTAAGATTCTGTGATTTCTAAAGCCTGAAGAGTTACAACTGATTTAAAACGTGAATTATGTTCTCGGGCAAAGGCCTCCTGCAGATTCAGTCCCTCTGGCATATTGAAGATTGGGTGTAGTTATAGTAGTAGAGAGAGAAATTGCAGAGTGGTGGAAGTTGGCTGGAACTCTTTGAGATTTAATTTTTCCCTGTAAACTTGGTCTCACTCTCTCATTCTGCTGCATTTGCTGCATATGTCTGACAAAATCATTGCTTATAACCAGAATTCTATTCTCCACGTCTGTCAGCGGTCTGTTTGTGTGGATAGTTCATATGTATTTATATGTTTGGTTTGCAATTATTTAGACAAGTGATAAGAAAAATAAAGAAATCCCCAGGAATAAATCAGAGTTGAAAAATGCTCCTAATGCTGTCTGCTACATGCTGTCTACCAAATGGCCTAAGAGATTGCATGGGAGTACAGTTTGAAAGGATAGTATCACTGAATTTCCGTTTGCAATTGTAATTTAGAAAGAGATTCAGTACTTGAAATGCGCAGATATCTTGCTGTGTAGTTTCTCTGTGTTTGTCTGCTTGGCTATCAGAAACAGTCCAGCCATGTTTGTACCCCATTTTTTTACTGTTTGATGCTTTTGTATAGCTTGAGAGGATTTGTTTTTACCCCAAATGTTTGGATAATTCTTTGTATGAATACGAACATTACTTGTCAGTTAGGCTTCTGTGCATTCCCTAGAGTGCTTCATATTTCTCAATTGTTATTTGTTGGGTTTAAATGGTGTAATTATGTTGTAGAAACATGACTGATAAAACCCCAGTGATCACTGTCACTCTCATGGCTAGTAAATTGAGTGAGTAGCCTGGGAAAAGACTGTAATAACAAATTTGCTTACACAGCCTCCTCCCCTCACTCTCCCCCTAGTAATCACAAAAAGTCCAAGAATTTGTAAATTGAGATCTACTGAAAAAAAATCGACAGTAAATAAGACAAAATTTGAATGGAATAAAAACAGCAAATAATTCAACCAACTCTAGTTAATGCCAAACTGGAAGTCAAAATCTGGTAACCTCTGAGAGGTTGAATAGGAACTCTGATTATCATTAGGAAGCTTGTTTGAGAGCTAGTAGGTCTAAAATTCATCAGGAAATGTTGATTTATTGTACGTCCATTAGTACAGACGATTTTAGTTCTCTATTTTATCAAGCTCTATATATTCTTGCATTTTTTAGCTCTTATAGGGCATCCATATTGAAGCCATATTTATTTTGTCTGCTGCTACTATAACAGGTTATTAGTTGCATTCCCTCATGTATTTATTGTTTTAACTTGGATTGAACAGTTTTGATTTGAGTGCTGTGTGACTGCACAGTAACATAGTAAAACATGCAGGAAGTTATTTGTAATTTACTGCCAGACTTCAGATATGACTGTTGTAACTCACCGAACTTCATTTTTATGGTTTCTCAGGTCACCAGTGGATAGTTTGCGAATGAAAGAATATTTTTCCTGGCTCTGTAGAATAATAGCATTTTAAGGTCGTGAAAAAAAATAGTACCTATAATCAAGAAAAAAAGTGAGAGACACTAGTGTCTGCCCCATAAACGAATGAGAAAAAATGTTCTAAGTATCATCACTGCTAATTTTGATCTGAATCTACCCTTTGGATTAGCAGGAGATGACAGTCCTTGCCAAGGCTTTTTTCTTTCATTTAGGTTAAGAATGTCAAGAAGAAACGAATCAAAACAAAGCTATGCATTGAAGTATAAGAATTTTTTCCATGAGCTAGGCACTCAGCAGTTGTCAGCTCATATTCTTCTCCCGTGGCGATCCTTCATCTTGCATGGGTCCCAGTCTGAAGCTATTTCCTACTGCTATAAATATTCCCTTTCCTATTACAAGGCACATTTAAAAACTTGTATGGGACTTAGTCTGCAAATCATTTTGGAAAATGTGAATTAAATTCCATAGCCATGGCAGAATTCTTGGTGGTTCTGCTTTTGTGTGCTCATTGGTCCAGCCTGGCAGATCTTTCGCAATGAAAAAGTCGGAAATCCTTTGGAGCTCTCTTGTTTTCTGTTTTGTCCTTCAGGTAATTCATCTTTACAACTGTCTTTTTAGTCCTTCTTCACAACTGGCTGTTACAGGCTATAAAATCTTTCTGTTTCTTCTCTTTGTGACATAAGTTCCTGTGCCTTTCAGGGATACAGTAGGTTGTTCATTTTTATAGTAAAAATTGATATTTTACTTTAATCCCTTCAGGGAGAGTTTATTTACAACAGTCATCGTGACACACTGTCCATATGAGGATTTTTCAGGCAAATTTTTGTGCATAAATTAAACTTTGATCTGAAATGGTACATGATTTTTTCTGCAGTTTTGAGCTGTCAGACAGGAGCTTTTATGTTTGAAGGCACCAATTAGTACAGCAATATTTATTCGTCTTAGAAGACACAGGAAGATCCAGGAGACCCTCTGTGCAGTTTACACCCAGGGGAGGCCAGTGGCAGGGTCCTAATTGCTGACGTTCATTTAGGTGCTTGCAGGTGATTGGCCTGGATGTGGTAGAGACACACTAAAGTTGGTTAGGTGATTAGTACTGTCGCCATCTCTAATGTGAGGGGCTACCTGCAGACTGTCTTGCAGGAGTGACTGCATGTCCTTCACTTCCTTCTCTTTTTCCTGAATTTCTGTTTTGTAGTACTATGTCTGGATTCCAGAACAAATTTGGAGTGTTACTGAAAAGTAATATGTTGTGCTAAATGGATAATTAAGTAACAAGGCAGCAATTCTAACTGAATGTAACTCTGAGCTCTGGTTGCTGACAGCTATGCGTTAAAAAGTTTATTTGGAAGTGTGAATGCAAAACAATTGCAGAAAAAAATATTACAGTTCATTAAAAATATTACTTTTATACACATTTTAAAAGTCACTTTCATAATCTTTGAGTTCATAAAACAGTGCAGATAGCTAAGAATGAAAATGGTAACTTAAAATTACCAATAAGAATTCATTTCTTAGGAAACTTTCTCCTGGGAATTTAAAGTCATGAAAAAGCATCACTTTTTATTAATGCAAGGGGTATGTATATGTATTTGAAAGTCTTATCACTTGTTTTCCTCATGGTGCATCTTTAAATGTAGATATAAATTTTCTTGTGCAATGCATTGTTAAAAGGAAATGTAATTTCTACACCAAATTTTATAGGTGGTAATACCCAAACCACTCTGCCTGAACGAGCTGCAGGTACAAGAATTGCCAGTCTGAATGACAGCACCTTTGTCACTCTCACGTTACTGTGTCTTATACCACAGCCCCCAGTGCCTATTAAGATCTTTGTCCATCTCTGTCATGGAATTTGACAGTGTACAAGTTGAATGTTTTTTCATTTTGGGTTTTGTGTAGTGGGTTTTTTTTTGTTTTGTTTTTGTGTTTTTGTTTTGTGGTTTTTTTTGATGTGGGGGTTTTTTTTGTGGTTTGTTTTTTTTTTTTCCCCACTGATGTCTCTGAAGGGCTCGGTCTGACTGCCAGGTATGCTGGTTCTACGGAGTTGTGTCATGTAAATGCTAACTTCTGTGTCTGTGTGGGAATGGAGGCAGTAAGTGAGGCATCACAGCTGGCTGATTCTTTATCATGGCAGAAAAAATGAAAGAAAGCCAACCAGCTTGGTCCAAGCTGATCCAAAAATGAGGTGATTTTCTCCTCAGAGAAACTGAAAAGTCGTAAAATAGATATACCCATTCAGCCTGAAATTAGTACTTCACTCCAGACACTTGTGAGAAAAAAAAGAACCCTCAAAGCCAAAGGGAATTAAAGGGTACCTCTCATGAGTTAGAATTTCTCTTTTATCTTGTAGTTTGAGGGAATAGGTCACTCTTCTGTGGTATGAGTACTCCATTTATATTCTCCTGTCTGCTCAGGGGGAGAGCAGAGCCATCACTACAAGGCTGAAGTCATGCTATGTCTTTTCATCCATGGCAGTAACCATGGTTGTATGGGATGCTATCTAAGCATGCTGTACGATGGGAACAGCTCTCACAAGGGGAGCAGAGCACTCTGGTCCAGGCTGCTGGCTCAGTGCTTACAGGGCTCGCCTCCTCAGTTTGGGCACCTGGCGAGGGGCTCAGAGAGCTGGTTTTCCTGTCTTTCGGGTACTGCTGCCAATTTCCATTCACGCAAGACCTCAAGCCTAGTGTAGCACATGGGCAGTGTTGGGTCTGAGGACGGAGTTTAACAGAAAAATATATTTTGCTTCCTCTGTTCTCCGTCTGAGGCTGAATACAAGATTCCTGATTGCATCTGACCTGTTAAACACATCATATACTTCTATCTATATTGTGTTTTTGGGGAAGTTGGTTGAAAATCAGTTGTGTTCAATTATTCAGGAAAACATGTATCCCCTGAAGAATGTTATCTTTAAATTTCAGCTGCTCCCCTGGTGCCTGTGTCCCACAATCTTAAGCATTCCCACCACTCATTCCAGCACAACCAACCCACTTCTGCAAATACACCTTCCAATTTCTGCCATACCTTTGCTTTCTACCAATTGCAAAGCTGCTGTAGAAGCCACATGAGATGAATATCAACATCTTGGGAATGGGAAGGAATGGTATTGTCTTACATGCACTGGAAAAAGTATCTGCATTGGGTACTTCACTAATTGATATCAATGTCTGCTTTTTTTTTAGGCTTTGGCTCATCTGCACTTAATAGACTATATAGGAGAGCAGACAGCTTTGTTAATAAAGGTATGCTTAAAACATTTACAGTTTTTAACATGTGAAGAAAATAATTTTAGTCCAATAGAATAATGAATAATACTTTTATTTTTGAATTTAATGTTAACAATTGCATTCCTGCATCAGCAATATCAAGAAAGCATGTTATTCTCTAGCATGGATGATACTTAGTATGTATGTATTTCTCCACAGCCAGAATTAACATACCCATAAATGCAAAAGAGAAGCCTTTTCTGTAGTCTAGCCCCCCCCCAAAAATATAAAAAGGGGAAAATTTAGAGTTGTACAGTTTATTTATTGTGTGCAATGCAAGTACGAGTATTAGAAATATTGGTCTTTGTATTTCTATTTGTTCAAATTTTCTTGGAAGAAGAACAATAATTGTGTTATTAAGTGTCAGGCTATTTTCTTTAAGACGCTTTTCCTATCTCAGAGCCTGAAGGAGTAATAAATGTTGATAAATTAAAACTGTGAAGAACATGCAATTATGCCACGGGGAGGACAGAGCAACACTGATCTCATCAAAGCTGCAATTTGATCTCTCTCAATTCCAGGCGGTTCCTGAGGACCAGCGCTTGGCGATAGCCATCATTTTAGTGCTCTGGGTGTCTGCTTTGGCCTCCTCCGTGATCGACAATATCCCTTTCACGGCTACAATGGTAGGGTCTGTGCGGCGCTTGCTCGTCCTCCTCCTGGTGCTGGCAAGGGATCTGAGCTTGCTGATTATGATTTGCTTTTTTTTTTTTTCTCTCTGCTGTGTTGTAGTTTACTTTATCCCCTGAGACCGAATATTATTGTGGGCTTATTCATACTGTTTAGGCATCTAGCTGGACACTGCTGCCAGCAGCTGGAGCTAGCTGTGGGACCAGAGGCACGGTTTTAGCCATAGTTTTGCACTTTCCCTATTATATCCACATCGGCAGCTGAAAAGTAAAATTGTCTTTTTGATGGAAACTGTCACTATTCGTCTACTGTTATCAATATTTTCGCTCTATGCACTATGTAGTTACACTAATGCTTTTTTAACTCCTGAACCTCTTATTGCTACCTTACTTATGTAATTAGTTTAAAAAAAACAGCAAATAACATTTAAGCATAACAAATGCTTACCAGCAGCTGAGTTTTAATATCTGAAAAGTATCAAATTATAACAAAGTAGGGCATGATCAGACAGGTTTATTCAATCAAGTTCTCTGTTTAAAGTGCAATAATCCCTTCATTATACCATAGGAATGATTCATTGTTACAGCATATTCTCAGATAAGTATAATATTTTCTGCCTTTGTTATTGGATGGTCATAGAATCAAAGAATCACAGAATGATTTGGGTTGGAAGGAACCTCAAAGATCATCTAGTTCCACCCCCCTGCCATGGGCAGGGACACCCTCCACTAGACCAGGTTGCCCAAAGCCCCATCCAGCCTGGCCTTGAACACTTCCAGGGATGGCGCCTCCACAGCTTCTCTGGGCAACCTGTTCCAGCGCCTCACCACCCTCACAGTAAAGAATTTTTTCCTAATATCTAATCTAAATTTCCCCTCTTTTAGTTTAAACCCATTACCCCTCGTCCTATCACTCCCTGTCCTTGTAAACAGCCCCTCTCCAGCTTTCCTGTAGGTCCCCTTTAGGTATTAAAAGGCCACAATTAGGTCTCCCTGGAGCCTTCTCTTCTCTACGCTGAACAGTCCAACTCCCTCAGCCTGTCCTCATAGGAGAGGTGCTCCAGCCCCCTGATCGACTTTGTGACCCTCCTCTGGACTTGCTCCAGCAGCTCCACGTCTTTCCTGTACTGGGGACCCCAGAGCTGGACGCAGTACTGTAGGTGGGGTCTCACTAGAGCGGAGTAGAGGGGCAGAATCTCCTTTCTCGACCTGCTGGCCACACTATTTCTGATGCAGCCCAGGACACAGTTGACCTTCTGGGCTGCAAGCGCATACTGCTGACTCATGTCAAGCCTTTTGTCCACCAGCACTCCCAGTCCTCCTCAGGGCTGCTCTCAATCCATTCTCTGCTCAGCCTGTACTTGTACTTGTCCACATTTAACCTGTGTCAAGGTTTAAGACACTTCTTATAGGGCATATAACAGGTTGGATAGATTTGCAAATGCTCTAAAATTGTATTTTAATATGGTATTTTGATTTGATTAGTGTGGTGTTTCATGTGGAATTGTATCGATTTGACAACAACAGAGTGCAAGCAATAGGCATGAAGGGAAAGATTGGTTCAGGATGAGTCACCTCCTAGCAAACACTTGAGGACTATTAAGCAATAATACAGAAATTCTAGCTTCAAAGGTTTTGCCTAATATCCAGACAGTCTGTGAAAAATTGTTTGAAGCTATACCAAAAAGCGCCTGCATGGACATTGATCAAAGGATCTTTTACAGATTTTGAAAGGAACCCTCTTTTAAAGGTGTATGTTTTGCGGAATGAGAAAGATTCCTGAAACACAAGAATCTTTTTGAATGTCTGAAGACCACTTATTTTGTATGTTTGAGGGAGTGAAGTGCAGATGGACTGGTGTCATGGTTTAACCCAGGTGACAGCTGAGCACGACACAGCTGCTTGCTCACGCCTCCCACAGCAGGATGGAAGAGTAAAAGTGAGAAAATTGGTGGGCTGAGATAAAGACAATTTAATGAGTAAGGTGAAAGGTGTGCTTGCAAGCAAAGTAAAACAAGGAATCCATTCACCACTTCCCATGGGCAGGCAGGTGTTCAGCCATCCCCAGGAAAGCAGGGCTCTTATTATGTATAACCATTACTTGGGAAGACAAATGTCATCACTCTGAACATGTCCCCTCCTTCCTTCTTCTTCCCCCAGCTTCTTCCCCAGATGTCACGTTGAGCATGACATCATATTGTATGGAATATCCCTTTGGTCAGTTGCGATCAGCTGTCCTGGCCATCTCCCCTCCCAGCTTCTTGTGCACCCCCAGCCACTCGCTGGTGGCGCGAGAAGCAGAAAAGGCTTTGGCTCTGTGTAAGCACTGTTCAGCAGTAATGGAAACCTCCTTCTATTATGAAGACTGTTTTCAGCAGAAATCCAAAACATAGCCGCATACAAGCTGCTGTGAAGAAAATTAACGCTATCCCAGCCAAAACGAGCACAACAGGAAAGGATTCCTGCTGAGATTTTAGACATTCCAAATATATATCTTTTTCATCCTGTTCTGGGCTGAACCTAAGAGATTGCCACAATTCGTTTGTTTGATTGGTTTGTTTTGTTTAAAATAGGCAGAGAGAGAAGGGAAAAAGAAAGCAAAATGCAGGCATATTCTCGCCTATGCAAAAGCAGTCGTTAGCTGAGATATTAAGACATTAACGTGTTATACGGCAGACTAAAGTCAAGACCTAGCATCATCTAGCTGAATGAATGGGCTTGGACTTTGGTCTTTGTCATTCTACATTAGAAAATCCTGACAGAAAATTCCTAAGTCCCAAGTTCTTATTTAAGATTGTATAAACTTTAATTTAAATTGTTTATTTATTTATTTATTTATTTGGCCCTGGGTTCCTACTGTGTAAAGGAAGCAATATTTGGTTTTGGAATGTTATTTACCATTACATATGTCAAAGTTACGAACTCCTGATGAGGAGTATTACATATACTAAACCCAGTTCTTTTGTAGAATAGCTTTTCACAAATTGAGGACTGAGTGTCTGTGTGTGATAAACACACAGTGTAATGAGTATTTCTTAGATCTTTTATTTATTGAGTTGCTATTTACTGAACCAAGCTGTAATCATCAATAGCAGATAACCACCCACAAAGCAAACTCACTTATTCAGCCACATAATTCACTCACATATTCACAAAGTTAACCAGTGGGAGCAACAGCTTGCAGTTCAACCCCAAGTGTGTACTCAGAAGCAGAGGATCATACTGACATGCTTCTACATATGAGTTTGGTTTCATGTACTCTGATGATACAAGAGTATGGGACACCTGCTATTGATCCCATGATCCTGTCCTTTCCTGGCAAAAGGTTCCAGCTTCACAATCTCTCTAGTAATTTTTGATTATAGCCTTGATGGACTAGGTACTGGGTAGGAATGTGGGACCCATCAAGTTCTTCCAATTTTTTGTACCCACAGATACAAAAATTTTGCAGGGTTTTGTAGATATCAGCCGTATGCTTTGACTGAGCAACGAGTTTTTGGAGGATGGCATCAGAGACCTCTGCCAATAGTGGATTTGCTCACCCCAAGGTAGTTAGCCACTGACCAGTAGGAATTAGAGGAAACCAGGCTCACAGGGTGACAGTCTATTTGACTTGTACATGGATAGGGATTCCTGAATCATTGTGAAAAGATGGTGAAAGGCTTGGTGGCAACACAACGGAGTCTCTTCTGCATGCAAAAGGTATGTATCCAGTGCTTTTTGTCCCATATTCTGGGGATGAGACAGTCCTGGCAGTCTCATCTCATCTCATCATGAGCCATCAGCTGACTGTGGTCAGACTACTTGCAATGGCAGGGGTGCCTAGAAAGTCATAGTGCTTTGCTCCTTCAGGGCTGGGGAGGTTCAAGAAGAGAGGCATCAGTTCATTCATGGGGTATCTCAAATACCACCTCTGTGTTGCTGGATAAGGTCTTCCATTCAACCTCTACAACACAATGCCACACGTGTTGTCCAGCCCGGGAGCAGGGAGATGGTTTACTGGGTAACAGGTGGTGGGGGACAGTTGGGCTAGATGATCCTTGAGGTCTCTTCCAACCTTAATGATTCTGTGATTCTATGGTGTGGGCTATATACACTCAGAAATGGCATGAGTGGACAGAAGTAAGGGTCTGCCATGTGAAGTGACTGCCACCTCTGGACTAAAGGCACCATAGATAAGAAGGGACTCAGCTCCAGCTCTTTCAATCTCCTATTACACCACGTTACTAATTTAGAATAGAATAGAATAGAATAGAATAGAATAGAATAGAATAGAATAGAATAGAATAGAATAGAATCATTAAGGTTGGAAGTG
>VWZZ01000495.1:193322-242616 GCA_013399095.1 Psophia crepitans
ATGTCATGCTCAGCAATAAAAGCTGGATGAAGAAAGAGCAAGGGGGGATATTTGGAGTTATTGCATTTGTCTTCCAAAGTCACTGCTACCCGTGATGGAGCCCTGCTTTCCTGGGAATGGATAAACACCTATCTGCCCATGGAAGCAGCAAATTAATTCCTTATTTTGCTCTGCTTGCACACAGCTTTGATTTAACAGTTAAACAGTCTTTACCTTAACCCATGAGTTTGCTCACTGTTACCCTTCTAATTTTCTCCACCAACCCACTGGCAAAGAGTGAGCAAGTAGCTCTGTGGGACTGAGCTATGAAGCAACATTTGCACATCTTGGAAACAGATCAAAAGGCACAAGTTGTATTCCTGAATGCATCCCACACTCAGGAGTCATTTTTGATTCAAATTTTCTGGTCTGTCCCAAATATTTTGTTTAACAGAAGAGATCTCTAAAAGCCAACACGAAAGCCAAACACTTCTTAAAGCTTCATAGCTGGGAATCTAATTCCCAAGTTGAACTTTAGAATAGAATAGAATAGAAGTAGCACATAACATAGAGTATTTTGACCCAGGACCTGCCTGAGAAATGGAAGAACTATGGAATTTTACCATAGCATGTAAGAAGGCCTGAGGCTTGATCTAGGAGGTGCATAGCTGGAAGGAAGAAAAAGAGAGAAAACTGCAGATAGCTCTGTAACTGTCATACTGTGTTTCCTTTAAAAAACAACAAGTTAAAGGTTGGTTGTCCAAACTTTTATGTCAGCTTCTTTGTTTGTACTAGTGGGATAGTCAGATTCATAATGACTTGTTTTGTGTACAGAAAAAATGAAAATGAAAAAAATGTGAATGCCTAATTAATGGATCTTGAGACTAAAATGTCACTTTATCTGTGTTTGGATAAAGTTGACTGGTCCGTTTTAAGTTTCAGATCTGACAGCATTAAAATTTATAAGTGGCTGAGTCTTACCTTAATAGGATGTGAAAAGTGGAAGCTGTAGATCAATATGATCAATGTAGATCAAAGGTAATTAAAATAGGAATATATGTGAGTTAGCATTACAAAGTATTCTGGGAAACAAACTGATTTATGAACTTAAGTAATGAAAACAGATAAGGAAAATGGTTTCCTAGAAGAAAATCCAAGATTTTCAGGAATTGCAAAGTATCTACATAGACAAGTTAGGATTCTTGATTCTCCTAAACCAAAACCACAACATATTGCCTGCAGTCTTAGGATAGAACCTAAATATTTTCAGTTATTTTAAGATGGAAATGTGTTCATGTGCAAAATATTAATGACTTTAAATATTTTGAATACATTGATGCTTTTCAGCAGCCTTCAGCACCAGCATTGTGGAGAAGAATCTCCATTACTAAAAAATTTGAAAATTACAATAATCAGATTAGTTTAGTATTTGAAGCATTTTACCCTGAATATACATTTTCAGTGCAACACTGTTGTTGGCCAAATTCTTCTTTGCTCCGGACAACAGTAAATCTGATATAACCCCAGCATCAAAAATGTCAGTTCCATAATGGAATTCATATACAGAGGTAGCTAAACTGAAATCTTTGCAAAACCTCAGAACACAGTGAGTATTTTATGCTACCAATGATGCTGTGGAAAGATAATTGCACACATGAAACAGTGGAATGAGTTTCTGCCGAGACTTAGCTCCCAATAGGTTGGTTACTTTTAATGTTTACATCTTAGTGAAATTCTGTTTGTGTTGAACTATAATAAAGCATCGGAGCCACACAAAGACAAAACAGTCTTCAGAGTATCTTCCAATTGCTTGTTTCACATAATTTCTCCTGAATGCAAACATCATGAACTGCCCTAAAACAAGATGAGGAGATTAAAACTTGCTTGATGAACTGTAATCCCAAGACTTTTCCCGTCTCTTTAAGCATTGAAGAGTGAAGATCCAGCTCTCTAATTAAATAGATGTTTATATGAGTGTTTATTGCACTTCCTTACATAAGCATGCCTGGCAGTTGTAATAGGAAAATAAATCATTTTTTTTGTCAATATATAAAAAAATGTACTATAGCAAAATATTTTGAGTTTGAGATATACTTTGTGAGAAACTCCATGAACTCTGACTCTATGTAGAAGACTGTGATGTCAGCAACAAATGTAATATATATAAATATATCTGGGAGTTGCTTAAAGAACACCCACAAAATGTTCTCTGCATAGATAATTAATAAACCAGAAGCTTAGTTATTAAGTCTCACACATTTCGTTTCTTGAATGGCAAGGGTTTTTTTCATGTTGGATATCCAGCTTGCTTTGTCTGAAGAATAAATGTGGTGAATCATGTAGTGATGCTCCATGCGTCATTCTGTTAATCTACCGATATTTTTTCCTACTTTTTCAACAGGCTAAACTCACAATGACATTCCTTGGCAGGCAGACTTACTCATTTTTAAGGTCTGCATTTTCTTATTATTGTCATTTAAATAGCCACGGATTTCTGCCCTCAGAATGTTAGGTGACATGATTTTATTACCAATATGCTCTTTAGTTTAATTGACATGTTTTATCAGCCACATATGCTGGAGCCATCTGTTTATGTTTTTCTTTTATTACCAGAACTAAAAATATAGCCATAGTAAATCCCTGTTTTAGCTGAGTTTAAATACTATTTTTCAATATAGTGTAACAAACAATTTCCATTAACCACCTGGCTGGCAAGGTGACTTAGTTTTTGACAAGTCTTTGTTAGAAGCCAGATAATTTTTGGCCCACTATTTATTGCCTTTGCAACTATCAGAGGCTTTTCATTTGCAACACTGAATATTTTGTATGTATCTCATGTCCTTAGTGTCAGTTTTATTTTTGAATCTTCTTTGTCTTCTGCTTTACTGAAGTTTTCTGTGTCCTGCATTTCAGTGCTTGATAAGAGTGTAAGACGGCCATAGTTTTTTATTTATTAATGCATATTCTCTGCAGTTTTCACAGAAGACATCTCTACCACATGCATAGAATCATAGAATGGTTTTGGTTGGAAGAGACCTCCAAGATCATCTAGTTCCAACCCCCCTGACATGGGCAGGGACACCCTACACTAGACCAGGTTGCCCAAAGCCCCATCCAACCTGGCCTTGAACACTGCCAGGTATGGGGTAGCCACAGCTTCTCTGGGCAACCTGTTCCAGTGCCTCACCACTCTCACAGTAAAGAATTTCTTCCTTATGTCTAACCTAAATCTCCCCTCTTTCAATTTAAACCCATTACCCCTTGTCCTGTCACTACATGCCCTTGTAAAAATTCCCTCTCCGGCTTTCTTGTAGGCCAGTGCACCAGGTTTCTCAAAGTGAGTCCCACAGTCTAAGTAGCCGAATCCCTGGCTGTGGCACCAGTCCTGTAACCGTTTGTTGATTCACCAGATTTGACTGACCCTTTCAAGCAAGTAGGATTAATGAAAAAAACTGTCTACACTCCAGAGTCCCATGCTGCTGTTCCCAGAGCTCTACAACCATTCTTGATACTTCTCAGACTGCTCCTGACTGTATTACTTGTGCCCACATGAAACCACAGCAACGGATAATAGTTAATGGACTGTATGAGTCTTAGTAGTCTCTTGACATCCCTGATCTGAACATCTGGTAAACAGCACACTTCTCTACAGAGTGTGTTATGTGGGCAAATAGGTGCCTTTGTACTTCTCAGAAGAGAGTCGCCTACTACTATCACGCATGACCTTTTCCTAGTTGTGCTGGCTGTTACATGGGGAGCAGGCTGGGCTGCTTTACTCAACTCCAGGGTCTCTTTTGACGTGACAGGTCTTCCTTCAGTCTGCAGAGTGATGAAGTTATTCTGCAAGGGCATCTCAGGCTTTGGGAAAAGTCTCTTTCTCCTGCTGGGCCTTGCTTCCATTCTGCTTGTTATTGGCCCCCCTCTCTTCCGTATGTGAAGGCAGTGGAGTTTTTGGCTGTTTGGCCATGTACTGTGGGTCCACTGTAGACTGCGTTTGGAACCAGCTGTCTGACTCCTTCTCGGCCTCCTTGATGTTATGCAGCCTTCTCAACACCCTCACCTCATGGTGAGGAGAGTCCCTCACCTGGGCACACCTTTTGCAGGAAAGTTTGCTGCCTGTCCCTTCCCTAGGAGAAAGGTCTGCGCATATCCTGCAGTCTGAGGTCTGCACTGCAGCATCTCCCTTCAGCAGCTCCATCTGGGTGGAGGCGTCAGCTACTGCTGGGGTAGATGGTGCAGACTCCCCAGACGGAGCTGCAGCCTTCGATCTCAGAAGGGTGCCCACTATTCTGCCTGGAGGGTCGATGCATATAATTCTAGTTTAGAATCTCTCAGTTTTCTCTTTTTTGAAGCCTATATTTAAAGTAAAAATTGAGCTTTCTTTCTTTTTGATTGTTTTATTTGGCTTAAATTTTCAAGGTGTTAGAAAGCTGAGAGGGATAAGAAGAAATACGCTGTCCTGCAGAATCATATTTTTTGAGTCTGAATTAATAGACAACATTTTCTAGGGAAGGTGGAAAATCCATAACAGTAATAAAATCCCATTCCTGTTTTAAAGGCTTGCCATATTGATTCAAGATAAAAAACAGTGGGAAAGATGAAAATATATAAATTTCCATTTTTATTCTTTTTATATTTGTAACATATCCTATGTACCACAGTATATGGTATAAACAAACATTTTCTTCACAAGGGTTCCTTTCAGTTAAGATAGTTATATAGACAAATGCGTCAACATCTGTAGACACTAGCGCTGTTCTTTGTGCATCAGCTTGCATCCAATATATATAATACACATAACATCCTATATAGAATTAAGATTACCGACTATTTCCTTTCTGTATCAAGTCTTTGAGGACAGTCTCCATTTCTCACATACAATCATTATTTCTTACAGTTGTGTTTTTCTGTTTTAATACAATGAGTGGGTGAGGGGGATTTGGCTTTGCTCTGTTGAGTTACATCACTCATTTTATTTAAATCCTGCCAACCAAGCAGCAATGTGAAGTGGTTCAATATTAAACTCCAGCAAAATCAGCAAGTCTTTTAGAAACTAGTTCAACAGAGATTTATCCTGGTAAGATTGTTGAAATAAAAAGTATAAGAAATGAAAGCTGTTTTCCTGATAAGACATTATTATTCTCCTAATATTGATAAGGGTGTTTTTACATAATCTGAAGAGGGAATAATAAAGGAAACATGAGGCTTCATAAGGTTTAAGTTTGGGGTTTTTTCTCTGTTGAGGGGCAGCACTTAGTAAAATTATGAAAAAATCTACATTCCAAATAAGTTAAATCAGTATGACAATGCTATTTGTACAATATGTATCACAGCCAACTGTACCCCAGTTTGCAAAGTATCCTAGCTTGGAGTACTTCTGATGCTATTGTGAATGCTTACAGCTTGAATCAGAAAGAGCTGTAGAACTGATTTGTTTTTTCAAAAACATTGAACACTACAGTGAAAAGACGCCTTCTAACATTTTTATGTTTTTCATTTCTGTTTTTAGAGCTCAGGTTAACTATAATAGCAGATGAAACTGAGGTTTGAGATATTGATAGTTCAAAAATGTTGCCTAACACATAATTGCCTGAATGATTGTCACAAAAAAATGTTAAAGGTGATTTTAGGGAAAAACAGAGAGGCAGGTTCCTTTGTAACTGACCCTGTACATGATCCTTGTCTATTTAAAATGCAGACGCTCAAGTAATGGTAAATGTCCATTGGCTTTAATTGCTTTGCAACATCTCTTCAAGAGTTCTTGTTGTTGATCAAGTTTCTTAATTCTTTTTTTTTTTTTTGAGCAGGATAGTTCTTGGGATGGAAATTAGAACAATCTGCTGCTTGCATTATGCCTATATTTAGGTCAAAAGAATTAGATGTCAGTGACTTTTGGAGACTCTGTGGCATGCAGTCGCCAAGCAGGATGATCCATAATGTTTGTAAAAAAATTAGCTATATCCACAAATCCCTTCCTGCTTGATCTCTCTGTTCCATGTTTCCTTATTCTTTCTCTCTCTCCTTTGGTCCCATAAACTTCTCTGCATGTTAAAACCAGGTTAATAACATTATCACCTCTCCCCTTGCTAATGACCTTCTCTCTACAGGTACTGATTACAACTTTCTTTCAAACCATGTGGTTACACAATTAAGTTGAACTCAGACGAGTGTTTCCCAACTAAGAGGAGTTATTTAGCTTTGAAGGGTGTTACTGACTGAGATCTGGTGCAACTAGAAAGCCTGCCTGCTGTATTTTTGGGCTCTGTACCAATTGCCTAATGAAGTCTATTATGTCTCCCTACAAGGCTCGTTTGACTTTTCAGAGGTTTTATTTCATTTGCTAAAATGGTTAACTGAAATTCATAAACCTTGGAAGTATTTCCCAGTGAACTAAATCTATGGTTTACTTGAAACAGTTTACTGTTGTTTACTTGAATGAATTTTATTTATATCATGCTGATGGTTGGCTAATGTCTCCTAAATCTCTCTCTCTTTTCTTCTTAAACTACAGATTCCTGTGCTTCTTAACCTGAGTAAAGATCCTGACGTTAACTTGCCTATGAAGCCATTAATCTTCTCGTTGGCCATGGGTGCATGCCTTGGAGGTAAGAGTTTATGTGAGAAAGCTGACACAAGGTAATAGCTATGCAATTATGACATGTATAAACTCGCACAGTAGGTTAAATGATTTTATTATACAAATCACAGCAAGGACCTGATCCAGCTCCTTTTAACTTCAAAGGACTTCTGGGTAAGGATCCCAGTCAGCGTCTGCTGCAACAATAGGATTTTTGCAGTCCGTGTTTGAAGACCATATCTGCATAAAGTACAGATGCACAAAGAAGCAGTCCAGATGGTCCTTATGGAGTCCTGATCTTTTGTGAGAAAAGATACAAAGATACATTTAGCTTTCAGAACAGAGACCTATCATTGCTCATTGAGGAGATGCAGAAAATAGATAATAGCTGAGATCTGAAGGCTTGATTCAAAGTCTACTGAAATGAAGTCACTGGGAGGTTTTCTGGCTGGCTCACAGGAATGGTTTGAGTTATCCATTTGCTGACCTATTTAGCACTCCTCACTCTAAGGAAAGTCTTTTTTGAAGTCCTTTGGAAATGTACCTCTAATAATGAAAGCTAATAACCATTCTTCTAGTACCCATCTTGGTAATAGGATTGCTTGCATTGTCAATTAATTAGCACAAACAAGCAGATGGTTTCATTACTTCTTTTTTTTTTTAATTGAAAATGTACCATGTATTTATATAAAGGAGAATAGCCATTCAGTATTTTTTAAATTAATGTTTATACTTGATTACTTTTTTTTTACATTCTGCAAATGAGTTACAAAGGTGTTACAACACAGCGTTTCCAAATACCAAGTGTACTAAATGCAATTAAAATGTGTAACTTTTTAATGAGAAATAAAACATTTTTTTTTACAACTGAGAATTTTAATGCTAATTACATTCTATTGGGCTGTATTTTGATCCCTAAATATCTAGGTAGTTAGGTTAAATAAAGTTAAAATGGATAAAATGGTATTCTACAATGAATCCACCCCTTCTACCCCTCCATGCCCCTCCAAATAGTTTCCTTGACTTTACAGAGATTAAAACTAAAACCAGTTTTGTGTGTAATACAAGTTCTGGTTTGTTTATTTAGCTAAGCGATTGCTAGTACAAGTGACCTTAATACTTAACAAAGATTTTAATGATGTAACTTAAAGACTGAATTTTAAGAGCATGTTGCAAAGACAAGACAATTTAGAATAGAATTTATATCAAACAACGGTTATTCATTTGATTAATATCTTTTTGTACTAGTCATTACTTATTATTATACTGTGACTTTAACCTCTTCCTCTTTAAAACTGGTGATCTGAATAATCAACATATCTTTATATAGATGTCTGCCATAAAAATATCATCTTTCTTCACAATTTGCTAATCACTGAACATACTCTGATTTCATTAAACTTTCAGATTAAAAAAATAAAAGAAAAATAAAGTTGGCCAGATTACATTGACATATTCTGGTGAGAATCAGCCTTGGAGTCTCAGCTGATTTTTCTAAAGTATCAGTTATCGTCTTAACGTGGATTCCTTTAATTTGATTTATTGAAGAGTTCCTGGGATTTTAACAGAGACTTTTGTGTGTATACAGTATGAGACAAAAGTAAAAATATAAACAGTACCATAGGAGTTATTTGAATTAAAGGCACTAGAGATCCATAGGAAGTGCCCAGGTATTCATATGGGCTTCATGCAAATATTTGGATAAAAAGTTTGATTGTCATTATTAGCAGAAGCTTAAACTCTCCAGACTGTGCTCTATTAGGATAAAGCTGAGCATATGCTGAGTTATACTGGCAAAGGTCTCATAGGAGTGTTAGCCTGAAAAATACTATGCTTATGACTTTTCCTTGTCAAAACTAAAAGCTAATGGATAGCAGTTTATTATTAGGGAATGAAAAGCAGGGAAAAGCTTTTCTTTTAAAAGTGGGGGAAAAGGGAGGGTTGGTGGTTTTTGTTTGTTTGTTTGTTTGTTTGTTTGTTTTTGTTTTTTTAAAGAAAGTGTTGATGGCCTTTAAAAACAATTTCCAAAAGAAAAGTCTTATCAGCACTGAAGTGGTGTGAAGGAATCCTGAGGGCAGGCTAATCCCATGGTGGAAGGGGTTGATTACAATTATATCATTACTGCCTTGTTCTTAAGGCAAAAGATTGGATCTTATCACTGCTTACACAACCAAAGGAACTTGAAAAATAAGACATTTTATAGAAGCATCTGATTAAATAATACATTATAACTACATATTTTCACCTTATTATTTTTACTACATAATGCAGAACTTCAATTCTGGAAGTTTGATAGCATTTCTGGGGTTCAGGGTAAACACTTGTTCTGGTTTTGTCTGGGATAGAATTAATTTTCTTCCTAGCAGCTAGTACAGTGCTGTGTTTTGGATTTTGGATGAGAATAATGCTGATATCACACTGATGTTTTTAGTTGTTGCCAAGAAGTCAAGGACTTTTCTGCTTCTCACCCCACTCCACCAGTGAGTAGGTTAGGGGTGCACAAGAAGTTGGGAGGGGACACAGCCAGGACAGCTGACCCCAACTGACCAAAGGGATATCCCTTACCGTGTGGCATCATGCGTAGTATGTAACTGGGGGAGCTGGATGGGAGATGGCGTGGCTTGGGAGCTAGCTGAGCATTAGTTCCAGGTGGTGAGGACTTGTGCTGTGTATCACTTGTTTTGTATATCTTTTTAGAATTATTACTATTGTCTTCCTTTTCTGTCCTATTAAACTGTCTTTATCTCAACCCTCGAGTTCTCCCTTTTTCTCTTCACTTCTCTCCCCCATCCCACTGGGGGGATGGGGAGTGAGTGAAAGTCTGTGTGGTTGTTTTAGCTGCTGGCCAGGTTAAACCATGACAACATTCCTATCTGCCTGTGTGTGTGTGAATGGAACATCAGCATTTGTGACTGTCTTGGAAAAATGCCTTGCAATGTAGTGTCCTGAAAAGTTTTCAGTGGGTGCAATTACTTTTTTCTACTGTCACAAAGTGCACAAGCAGCTGTGAGGTTGAAAGATGATAGGATGAGAAAAGACAGTCATTATCCTTCATTGCTTTAGCTGTTGTCTGGGAAATGAAAGGAGGACTGAGCCAGACTTAAGCAAGATGGAGAGAGCTTTGCCAGTATAATTGCCACATTGTTGTCATCTTCAGCAAAAGAGAGCTGCTATTAAACTTCTGTCTTCATGACATTAGGCTCAGAAATAAGGAGTAGAAAATTGTGTAGAAGCTTGTTGCTCTGCAAAATGTGTCTCTGAAGGTGAGGAAGGATGAAAACCCCTGTCCCTTAATCAAGGAATCCAAGGAGAATGATGGCCATGGGCAGTACCTGGTGAGATGGTCACATTTGACATTTTCGGGTCTTCCTTGGAAGAACTTGTAGAATTTTTCTTGCTCAGGTCAGGTCAATCCTACACAGTTAAGAAATAAACATGGTAGTTTTTCAGGGGATATGGTTCTGGAAATGTAGGTTTATATTTGACACAGCTATCTTTAAGAACATAAATTGAGTTGTAAGTTAGGACTCTGGCTGCACCAGACTTTCTGTTTGGTAATGGGGAGAATGGCATGTTCCAGAGCCAGATGTTTATTCAGCCACTGAAAACACCAGATGTTCTCTGCAGAGCACATTGGAGCCCCTCGCATGCAGAATTTGAGTAGCTGAGAGAGATGCCAAAAGACAGGTGAAATGAACTCAGACCTTGGGGCCTTTGGTTTGTCAATTCTTCTGAATGCTGCACGACCCTATTAATTCTTGTGTGTCTGGGCATTAATGGGTAGGCTGACTAAGTAGTAGCTGGAAAAATTCTATTATGTACTGTCTCCCAGTATTTCAATTATGTTTTGACCATGAAGGAAAAGAAAACAGGAAATTTAAAAGGAACAGAAGGAAACAGAGAAAGAAGTAACTTCTCTAGTTTTCTGTGGTGTTCTGACAAATCTGCGTCCATATTTCTTTTGCAGGAAGGGACATTAAATAAAGCTTTATTCATTAATGCTTCTAGTACAAGATGAAATTATGGTACCTCTTGAGACTGAATTGTATGTAGACCTTCCAACTGTGTCTAAGGAATGCTGCCCTAAAATTTTGGAGCGTAAATCAAAATTGCTACCTACAGCAATTTCAGAACAAGCGAAGTTTTAAATGCACTGCTTTTATTGGCTCCTAAGTTTTAAAATAACACGAAATATGGATTCAACTCACTTTGAGTAAGTACACAGTCAGAAATCCTCCTGTTAAGACTGTTCAATTGTGTAGAACTAGATTCTTTGTTGAGCTGAAGAGGTATCTTAATACCTAAGACATTATTTGAAGAGGTTTTGTACATTTGACATTTACAGCTGGCATTTATTTGTCTTTTTATCTTTTACTTTTTTCATGATTTATAGAAAGTATGTTTTTGAAAAAGAAGAGAAAAAAAGACTTGAGTTAAAAAGTGACTGAATTCATAGTTGAAAGTCCTTACCTTTTGAGTTCTCTGTTGCTAGTGTAGAAAAGTGCAGAAAGTACTTCTCTGGTGCAGTGGTTGTTGCTGTGGTCTGAAGGGGACATTTTCTGCAGTGTATGATTTTGCACTATTTTTCTTCTCTGTATATTTTCCTTTAGGACAACACCTGAAAGTCACGATTGTCACAGTCCTGCAGGAAGATACATTCTCTAGGGTGCATACAGCTATGTTATTCTGGCCACACAAGCTCGATTGTAGGTTCTACTTCAAGAAAGGAAGTAGGAGGAGAGGGCTGCTGGCTTATTTTCTTCTAACCTTACAGGGTCAAAATCCAGGTGTGAATAAAACCCATTATCCAACAAGACAGTGTGCTAATTACAGCTATTAAAGGAGTGCAACCCACAGTGTAGCTAAACAGTTAGATTTCTCTCAGTGGTCCAGTAGCTATTCTGTCTATTGGCACCCCTCCTTTGGTCCTTGTTGCAGGTGGGGCCTTGCACAGTGGGGTATGACTGATTTATTATTCCTGCTGATTCTGCTCAATAAAATCGTGAACTAGTTTTAAAGCTTCAGACACAGCGAAGGTATAAACGTAGAAATATTATTTATATTCCTAAACCAACCCTCCTTCTTTGCAATATGAGAGGAAAGTGATAACCTTCAATAAACTATAAAATTTCTTAAAATATATAATAATTAACAACAACAAAAAAGCACAAGTGTAGGTCCTTTGAAGTTCTTTTATAGTTACAATAGATGAAATTTGTATTTTCATTTTGAAAGATTCAAAAAGTCTATCAAGAACTGAATGTATGGAGTAAAAATACAGCAGTTATTTAAGACGAGCACTATTCAGCTTTGCTTTTGAATTTAACTGTTGTATATAATGTGAAATTGAACCTGTAGGAAAAAAGTTATACTGAAGAGACTGGGTTTACTTGGGTTTGAATTTAACCAGGACACTGATACTGGAAGTTCCTATTGTTTCTAAAGGCCACTGCAGTCTTTTAATGATGAGAAGTCCTGGAGGTCAGTTTTATGTCTTGTGCTGAGACAGCCCTGATTTAGATAATTTAGGTAAGTAAATCTAGACAATTTAGATAAGTATTTTGTCTCTGGATATGCAACACATAATTCGAATGAAAGGGTAGTATTTTAGGGAATGAGAGTGACTGTAGATCTTTCAAAAGGAAAAGGATGATGCTGCTCTCGACTTTAAAAGGCAGGCAAAACAAGTAAGGAAATTTAGGAAATGTCTCACTTTTTCTCTAAAGAACTCAGTGTGGTCTTTAGCAATATTATACCTCTAAACTGTACACATCTAGAAGCAAAATACAGCAGGTATTTTTGTATGTCTGACACTAATATCTGAGTATACTTTCTCTGTTTCTATGATGTTGGTAATGATGGAAATCAGTAATGTGGACAATAAACTGTGATTGCTGTCCATTAAATGGCAGTATTACTTGCTTGTTCTTAATGACAGACTCAATACTGGTGTTAACTGAAAGTTTTGGGTTTTGTTGTAGCGTGAAGAACAGCATCGTTGGCTATAAGCACAAGGAATCTTTTCTCTGTGCTGATATTTGAGTGCCCTAACTGTACTCTTGCTGTTTTCTGGAACAGCCAGAATCTGTACCCTTCTATAAAAATCCAAGTGCTGTTTTCCTTATCTTTCATGACATTCAAGCTCTGGGCCACCTTTATGCTTTGTCAGTATGAAGTTCTTAAAGTCCAGCAGTGCTGTAAAGTTCTTGGTGTGAGAGCCAGGCTCATTACCAGAGTCACCACAGTGAAAGGAGATTTTCTAATCTTTAAGATTACCAAAGATAATCCTCTGTGGCAAGGAAGATATACAGAAGAAAGTGCTGAATGCAAAATGTAAAACCAGCTGAAACTAAGTGTGTACATTTGGCAGACGCACCTTTATATTCAGGCAATATCAGAGGCCTACTTGGCTTTAAGACACTGAGTTAACATGGAAACAAAACCCGTATTGAATTTAGTAATTTTTTCTCAGCAAGGCCATTTTTCTAAGCTTGAAAAAAGTTACCTTGGCAGACATGCATATATATAGATGTATGCATGCTATTAAGGGTGAAATATGAAGTATATGAGGTAAAGGATGCCATTTCAGCTTTACTGATGAGGATTTATAGTTTGGGTGGCAAATCTTTGATTTTAAAATGGAAGAGAGCTATGTGTAGTACGTAGAATTCTATTCTATTTTACCGTGATTGAGAAAAATAATTTGTACGAAACATCAGGCTCAGTTGATTATAATGCTTGCATTACTAATGAATTTGAAATGCTTGTATTAATGGTTTTCAATCTGTGTGAAATAACTGCATGCTATTAAGTTCTGCAAATTAGGGATAGGATAATGATCGGAGATGACATTGGAGACTCCTGCAAAGCATATGTGGAGTTTTGTTTAATTTTATTTACTTGCTTTGTGTATTCCTTTATTATAAATTACAGAAGGTTTTTTTAGAAGCCTTGGCCAGTTCTGTTTTAAGAGTAGTATAGAATATTCAAACTCATTATGTTGTTGTAGTGGTGGGTCACTGCAATAGGAGAATACAGACTGCATAGCTGGTAGCAGAAAAGGCATATTCAGTTAGAAGGCAGCACTTGGACTATCAGACAGAACAAGACAAGGAAGCTATAGAAAGATTCAAAATGCTTAAGTGCAGAAGGTAATACTGGATTTTTTACTTTCCCTTCTCTGCAGTATTGTTTCCAGATAATACCCCCTTTTCTGCACCTGGAGTGGTGCAGCACAGAGGAGGAAAAAAACCTCCTCAATCTGCAATATTCGTATTGATTCATATTGATGAATCAGACTGATGCTGAAGAACATTATAATCATGCCCTAGATTTTATTAATGTATGTATAAATAATTATATGTAGCACAGTTGCAGTTAGCACACCTAAACCAAAGCAGGGCACTAGCAGGTGTTACGAGACTGTTTTAAACAAAGCACTTAAACCATAACAAAGCCAAACAAGTAGGCTCCAATTTTAAGTAAATTTGAATCAAGTTGGAATCTGAATTTAAAGCAACTGGATATTCTCAAATAACTTAATGGAGGGACACATTTTTTTTAGTAATATCTTGTTCTGCTCAGCTTCAAAATAAGTTGTCATAAAGTTGAATATGTTTTTATGCCAGGTATCTATACATGGAAATATTTTTCAATATTTGGTCCCTAACAGTGCCCTGTGTGGAGAAGCTGTGAAATTGAGCTGACATAGTTTTAGTCTCTGAATCTAAAAAACTGAGAGAAAAAAATATGTAAGTTGGAGCTTGCATGCAGCATTAAAGGCTTTAAACGGAACCTATCGGAAAATGTGAAAGGACATGAGGAAATGGCATGTCAGAGTGTGCTGCTGACGCTATTCCTTGTTACACTAGTTTATTTTATCCTTGTACTTGGTAAGTTAACTTTGAGGATAAATAGGGATGACTTTAGTTATCACCTCAGGTTTTATGTCTCTTTTATGGATGTCTGGATTTGAAAGAAGCTTATACAAGCTTTTCTTTATGTTGTTACAGTAACCACTGCAAAATGTTCAGCAACCTGCCTTATTTATTTCACACTTCCGGTATAAAAGTGACAAATTTAAATTTCACCTTTTCTTCTCATAGGAGAAAGAAAGCAACAAGCGTTGAATAGTGCAATACTTACAGTAACTGTCCTGCTGGAGGTGTAGTAGTGGTAATAAAATATAGTAAAGTTCACCTGATTAAAAGTGCTGGACTGAATGCAGTTCATGTTGATTTGATTCCCTCATTTTAGGGATTGTTAAGAGTTTAATTGGCCTTGATCTTGTAGCTCTTTATTGACTGCAAATTTTGATTATGACGGCTTGTTAATTTTTACATATAAAAATTATTAAAAGATATTCAAGACTTCTAGACATTTAACAGATGAATGTAAACAGATATGTTTAATGAGGTGAATCTGGATTAGTTTTGTGTGAAACAGAAAATTTCTGAAAACTATAAAGGCTGTTTCCTGTAAGGCTAATCAAAACTGTAGCTTCTGCCGCCAGATTTTTTAAATTTGCGCAGTTGTGCTTTAAGTAGAGAAATGGAATATACTATGGAAAGCAAGACCCACACATCAGTCTACCTATATTTACAGTGTAGAGCATATGGAAGACTACACAGCGTTTTCATTTGAAAATGGATGGGGAGCAAGGATCTGGTTCCTTCAATAAATTTTGCTTTGACACTGTAATAGGATGGTTTAAATACAGAAAAAAAAAAAAGAGAGCTGAGAGTCCTCATCCTAAAATTATTCATGATTCTGTAGCAAAGTCCTGGTTTCAGAGTGAGCACCTTTGTCTGGCACAAAGAAGTGCAAGCAGCACTTCTGCTTGTGTAAAATGGCCTTGCACAGATGTTTGTCCAAGGCCAGGGAAAAGCTGTTTTCAGAGCTTGTGTTGACGTGAAAACAGGGTAGTCTTTTTGCTTCCGCTTTAGCTAAGCAGAGATACAGGGAGGAGAAAATGCAGAAGGGAAGTCGGTTAAGCACAGATGTAGCTTGTTATGAACCATCATGTAGGTTGGGGACTGACCTGCTGGAGAGCAGTGTAGGGGAAAGGGACCTGGGGGTCCTGGTGGACGGAGGGATGACCATGAGCCAGCAATGTGCCCTAGTGGCCAGGAAGGTCAATGACATCCTGAGGTGTATTAGAAGGGGTGTGGTCAGTAGGTCGAGGGAGGTCCTCCTCCCCCTCTATTATGCCTTGGTGAGGCCGCATCTGGAGTATTGCGTCCAGTTCTGGGCCCCTCAGCTCAAGAAGGACAGGGAGCTGCTTGAGAGAGTCTAGCGCAGAACCACGAAGATGATTAAGGGAGAGGAACATCTCCCTTATGAGGAAAGGCTGAGGGAGCTGGGTCTCTTTAGCTTGGAGAAGAGGAGGGTGAGGAGTGACCTTATCAATGTTTGTAAATATGTTAAGGGTGAGTGTCAGGAAGATGGAGCCAGGCTCTTCTCGGTGTCATTAAGCAACAGGGCAGGGGGCAATGGGTCCAAGCTGGAGCATAGGAGGTTCCGGGTTAATATAAGGAAAAAGTTTTTCACTGTGAGGGTGACAGAGCACTGGCACAGGCTGCCCAGAGAGGTTGTGGAGTCTCCTTCTCTGGAGACATTCAAAACCCGACCGGACACGTTCCTGTGTGATGTGCTCTAGGTGGTCCTACCTTGGCAGGGGGGTTGGACTAGATGATCTTTCGAGGTCCCTTCGAACCTCTATGATTCTGTGATTCTGTGATTAGATCACATGCAGAAATGGTCTGTAATGCTCACAACAAAATAAGACTTTTCTGTAAGCAATCAGCTTTTAAGCTTGCTGTTACACAAGGTTCTATCTCCTTTAGCTGAGAAAGTTACTGTTTATAAAGGCTGCTCACGCTAGACCAAAGAGCTTTTTTAGCACTAACACCTTCCCTCTGATTTCTCAGTGCTTTGAGTAATAAACACTAATCTTGCCAAGCACTTCGAGGTGATTCTCCAGGCAAACATATTAATGCAGGAAACCTGAGAGTTAGGCTTGCTCTTGAGGGATCAGAATGAAAGGGACTCCTGAGAACTAACAGCATTTAGATATCATAGATGTGCTGCTGACAAGTAAAAATCAACAGCTGAGAAGGAGGCTTAAAATGAGAGGAAATATGTTATTGATGCAAACTTTCTTCCTTTTCTTGTTATACTTCTTCCCTGATTTCCCAGTCCTCTTCCTTTAGTAAGCTGAATCATTTGTGCCAGCATTGATTTACAGTGCATTGCAAACTGAGGGAGAGGTTGTTAGAGCCCAAGGGAGGTGCACTATGTGTGGTGTGCAGGTTCTGGGTTTGAATTTGGCAGTCTCTGGAGGAGTGATGTAGCAGAGGGTAATAGCTGAACACTGGGTTGAGATGAAGCAGCTACAAATAGAAGGTGGCGACTGGAAGAAACAGGGCTGGTGGATGCTGTAGGTATCAAATCAGGTTTAACAAACCTTGTCACACCTTCCTGCTTGTACCTCTAAGTTAGCTGGAGATACAAAGGCACATTCTAATATGTGGGGTTTGGATCTTTCTTGATAGGTTTATTCTCGTTAACTAAAACTGTTGAATAGTTTATTATACTTAGAGTTGTTCTCACATTCCCTAAAGTTATTCAAAGTAACTTGCATTGAGAAATATCAGAAAGATATTACATTTATGTAATCTTTTCTGGGAAGAAAGAGTAGGAGACCTTCTACTGTGCTTCTGCAATGATTGTGCAAAGCTAGGGTGGGTCCATGGAAAAGTCAGTATGATCCATGAGAATTCTTCTGTTGCGTTCTTCTTTGTAGCCTAGGCAGCAGAAGCTCTTTAAGTGACATCTGCGTCTTTCTATGATCCCACTTCAAAGTGAGAAATTTTTTTGCAGTAAGAGAAAGGTATTTCTTGATTTCATGCTTATGAATTATTAAGTATAGTTAGTATTGACAATAATGACCGTAGTTTACCAAGAATAAAAGGAAGAATAGATATGCAGGATAAAATGTATGGCTTACCTTACTATTGACATTAGAAATATAATATTTAATTCATTATAATGAATCCAGCTTCTTAATAACCATCTGCCTTGTGGTAAAGGATAAGTTACAGTAGGAGTCATTGAAAAAGCTTACAATAGGAGCCATCAAAACAGACTAGTTATTTCAATGTTTTTCTCAGCTACAGTTCACGTTATTACATTTTGAAAAAATAAACAAGCAAATAAGTCTTTGTTATGCTTTTTAAATGTAATCATTTTTAAGATTGAAGATGATGTGAAGATAAAGTCAACATTGTTTGAAGTCCTAGAAAATGCTTATCCTTCAAATGGAATGAATTTAACATGTGTAGGTTTTCATGTACATTTACCTAGTCTTGGGTTTTCTGTGTTTCAGAGGTCCTAGTGCTGTTATTTCACTACTGTGTAAATGTCTGCCATGGAGACAGATGTTACTAGGCGGAGAAACAAAAGTTTGCCTCCGTTGTTAATTCCAGTGTAGTTCTTTGAAGCCTGCTGAGGCAATATCTAATTAAACTGCACACACGCTCCAAACAACTGAAAAACAAATGCTACTCCTTTCAGATAACATTTAAGGTGACAGTTTCCCCTCAAGTGAAATCTACTTGGGGAAATCAATTCACTGCTGAAGCAGAAACTCTTTCCATAATACTTCATTATGTGAAGCCATTACTACAGCCCATGTACAGTATAGGAGAGCACATGCTGTTTGGAAAGCTCAACTGTATCTAGTCACAGCCCTGGGACAAGTGCATTTTCAGTTCTGTTTCTTTAATTTAAAACCAGAGCTGTATTCTTTGTCTACAGTAATATTATTCTGATGGTGATGTCTGATTGTGCTACATACACACAGAGCAGAAACCTCATGAAATGTTTGGAGGCTACAGACTACTGATTAGTTTTGGAATTTAAAATTCCTTAAGTGTTCCTGCCTGATTCCTCTAATAACATCAGCTGTATTCATTTGTTCTGTTTTTGTATTAAACCACGTGCTTTGTGTCTTGCCTTTCTCATGCCAGAGTCTATGAGGAGCACTGTTATTCCAAGTTCAATTTCGTATCTTTAAACATGCATTAAAGCGACTAAAATATGCTTTGAGGTGAAGAGAGGGCAAGAGAAATGAGTTGTACAGTTCCTAATGACCAGTGACACCCTAGACACTATTTTTTAAAGGTTTCTGGTCCTCTAGTCAGTCATCTTTTCTCTCCATACCTGAAGCTTGTGTGGGCAAGTGCGTGATTCTCTGTGTATGATAAGAAGCCTAGGTTATAAATAGCCCTTGCTGTCTCACAAGAATGCTCTGTGATGCTTTTAAGCTCCATGGAGAAATATCCTTATATAGATGTGCAGCTCCACTAACATCAGCAGACCTCCTCACAGAAAGGACCCGTGCACCCAGATCCTTTGCAACGTCAAAGCTTTAAAGTCAGAGGAAATAGGAAGTAGCTCATCTAGCATAGCTCCTGAAAGAGCAGGAAAAAAAATAGAAATTAAATAAATGCACAATTAAATGTATGAAATAAAAGATCTATTTGGGATTGCAGGGAGTTGGAAGGAGAAATATTTTTCTCATCTCATATTGTCTGCAAGATTTTAACTTCTTTCTTGTTCCATAGTGGGATCAGCTCAAAAGCTGCTTGAGAAAACAAACCAGTCTCCTGTTCTTAACAAGTGTTGTTTAGTCCATTCACCTGAGACAACAGATACCGTGTGCAAATCTCTATCTAGGATAAAAATCTCAGTTGGCTGCCTATTTCATGTTGATAATAATTGACTATCCTGGAATAAATAAGAATCATACTTTCTCTTTGGACTCAATTGCAAAAGTCTTGGTCATACAAGGGCTCTTTCTTGGAAAGCTTTGCTTTCATAAAACCAGCTTTTTAAAAAAAAGTCCTGAGCCACTTTTTGCAGTTTAGTTGTTTCTCAAAGTTGTTGCTCTGTCCGTAGAATGACCAGTCAAAAACCTGTATCTTAGTATCCACTGACACTGGCATGGCTTTGAATCCAAACTAGGATCAAAATTCTCTCAGTCAAGCTCTTTCTTTACCCTTTCTCCTACTCCTCTTATTAGAAGAGGAAGATCTTCCTTCCTCCAATGTCCCGTCCACATCACACCTTTTCTTTCCTTTTCCTTATTCCTGAACTCCATCACTTCATTTTATTTGAATTTAAGAGTGTGCTATTGTTTTTAAGAATATTTTTAGAAGTCTGCTCATTTTATGTGCACTTTCAGGTTCAGAAGGCCATATGGATACCATGTGTGAATACTTGGGGGAATAATCCTTCTGCCTTTATTCCGACTTATTTTTTGGTAAATTGACTTCTGGGTGACCTGAAATATTTACTAAGTCAAAACAATTAACTGGACCATTAACTGTCTTCTAATCTGATTCTCTCAAGGTCAGACCAGGAGAGTGCCTACTGAGCAGTATTTAACTGCTCAGGGCCATAATAAGAAGACACACTATAGGCCAACAGGAGCAGAGGAAGACTTGTGCTTAGAATAATGGACCGTTAATGTAGTAACCTATGGCAAAAGAGATGATTCGCCATAGTGTAAAAAAAATCTCCTAGATTGTTACCTCTTTTGTTTAAAATTTCAGTTAAGGATTTGAATCTAGGAGTCATTGTCACTTCCCAAGTCGTGCCTTAGATAAGAAACATTTGTTGAAGACATCTGCTTTGTGGAAGTCAAGTATACAGCATTTTGTAAGTCTGAGGTATGACTCATGGCAAACTTATAGAAAATGGGTTGATCTTTCTGAGCTCTGAATACCTGACTTCTCTACATTGCCAGATTGTTGCAAGCTTAGAAAAAACACAAGAGTAAATTAGTTCCGGAAAAGGCTTAGGAGAAGAGAAGCACGTAGTTCTTCCAAGAGGATAGATGTACATTATCAACGTGGCATACTATTTTCCTTTGGTGCATTCCTCTCCTATGGGAACTTGTATAATGTAATCTGGTGAAATTCGCTGCATAAAGTTATGTTCCTTTATGTATTAAATGACCGTTCTAGTTTAGTAAGCAAACTCTGTATCTGTGGTCATCCTTTCACCTTAGCAGAAAGATATGAAGCAGATCCATTCCCTTTCATTGTCCCACTTACTGTGTTTTAAATTTCAGTTAAAAAAAATAAATCTTAGTAATTAGTTACCCCTTTCTATGAAAAAGGTACTAATTTGTCAATGTCAAGTTTGTGTGAGGAAAAAAGGCATCCATTTTTCTTAGCGTGCTCAAACTGTCTCATCCTTTGTTTTCAGCTCATCTGATGGCACCTTCTTGTATGTAAAACCAAAAATCAGCAAATTTATCTGAATGCGAGTCTCTGGTGTCATTTTGACAACTTCTAGATTAGTGTCATGTTCCTTCCCTATTTTTCTGGCTTATGTAGAATCAGAGAATGATACTAGGCTTACCTTTCAAAGTGTGAAGCTATTTATAGGGTGTAGAGATACTGTCTGCATGTTTCTTTTCAAGCCTATACAACAGAAATTGATTTTTCTTTTCGAACTAGTGCATCTTAAGACTTTAGCATAGAATAAACAGAGGAAGGTTAAGAAATAGAGCACAACTATAAACCGGTATTTGTTTTCTGAACTGCAGGTAATGGAACATTGATTGGAGCATCTGCGAATGTTGTTTGTGCAGGAATTGCTGAACAGCATGGTTATGGCTTCTCTTTCATGGAGTTTTTCAGGTACGATTTTAAACTTATCACCTTAAATCTGTTATTTATTTATTTTTTTCTCTAGGCAAACAATGGATCCTCCAAGGAGAAAATTTGGAGAAAGAGTCTATAAAATAGACTTCTGTTCCTAATTTCATTTTGGCAACTGACATGTGGGTGGAGAGTAGATTATTTCATTATTGTGTCCTGTGGATAAAATGCATAAAGGCGGTGTGAGCACAGTGGAACCTTAGGAGAAACAAAGCCTCAGAAATTCCTGCTTTTATCACCCTCAATCTTATTATCTTCAGTGCTGTAGTGATACTAAACTGTTGCTTTGTTGTTAAATACAGTTTAAACACAGTTTCTTATTTGCACATTTTCATGGATGTTCGATTGCCAGGAGGAAGTGTGATGTCCTAGTTTAGACTGAGCAGAACTTTGCTCCATGATACCATGAGTAAACCTATTTATCTAAAAGCAATTATTTCTTTTGACCAGCTGCTTAGCAGCTATGGGTGAAAGTGCAACAAGCAGCTAGCAACAGCTCAAGTTGTTGTTTAATAATTGTTTTAATTAGTAATTAAGAATTGCTGTTTAGTAATGGAAGTTCCTCTGCAGGTCATTCATCAGCAGGTTTTTAAGGGACAAGGTGTACTTAATGCATACAATAACTTAATTTTTTCCCAAACACCTCCAGTTTTTGAAACTGTAGTTGAAAGGTATAAATGGAAACTGGCAAATAGAGGACTAGACATGAAGTCAAAGTTTAAAGTGTAGTTGATTTAACAAAAACATAATTCCTTGCTTATTTTTTTGCGTATATGGGGAAAGGGTACTGTAAAGTTCACAGCAACATTTTTTCCCCCTCCCTTTTCTTCACATTTTTTAGTTTCTCAGCTCTATCAGCATTCCTTTGTATAGTTTACCTCAAAGCCTTCAAACCTGCATAATTAATATGATTAATCATATGGGAATGTCTGGAGCAGAGCAAATGATAACCCTAAAAAAAAATAATTTATCTGATCTATTCTTGCTAAAATTCTTGCTATGAGCATGTGCTGCTCATAGCACAGTTTATCTCTTCACTCATAGACTTCTGATGCTGGTGATATGTTTTAGAAAGACAGAACGCCTATCAAATCAATGTCTTGGTTGTCAGGACCTTTGAGACTGCAGTACAATCTGATGTAGTATACAGTGATAGCTTACAGACTTCTTGGAATTCAAACTCTTGTACAAAATAGATGGCGATAAAGCAATAATGGGCTTGTGGATTGTTCTGTTCATGTTTTGCAGATGTTCAGGTAGTCATTTGGGGCTTTGTTATTTAGCATTAACAATGTGTCTTCTATGTAGATTTTGTAATGGAATATTCTTAAAGCTTCCATGACACTGACTATCTAAGCAGAAACAAGGGTGTAAAGCCTGACTAGTCTTTTCAGCAGTGTTCACCTGAATGTATTCTTAGGGAAGATTGAAGACAATGGACAGATGTTCTAAAATTACCTTCTGTACGTATGGTTTCAGTGGAAACAATTACTGGAGAAGGCTGTAGCCATTGTGAGCAAAGATGTGAGGACTGAATCCAGAGTGGTCACAGGAAGATAGCAGTGGATATTCATTAGCAGAAAGAACATAAAAGCCCACTTCTGCTGGCTTCTTCTCAATCACTGAGCAGGCAGATCATGAGGTCCTTTATAATTTGTCTGAAGAAAATTTTGTTTCAGTCAAATGTGACTCGATTCAATATTTTCTGAGGCTTGTCCTGGCGTTAAGAGGTCCTGAGGATCGATCTTGCTTATGTTTATTTATGAAGGTTGTCTCAAAGCATAAGGTGATTTTTCTGCATTTCCTCCCTGTTTGCCCAGGATTACTCATTAGATTTCACATCCATATTCAGGATCCTCTGTGGTGCTTTTACTGGTATAGACACAGCTTGTAACTTTTATCTTGCAACCCCCTGTGAGTCACCACGGAAAAATCATGGATACCATATGTAGGGAGATGATAGCCCTCTGCTGCCTGACTTTTGCTAAGGTGTCTTTAGTACACCTGGGCTGCTATTGTTTTGTCCTTCTCAAATGTTTCTGTGCAGGAAACCCATGACATGTCTGTCCTGGGTGACATCTGGGGTCATACAGCACAGTATGCTACTTCTCATACCTTTCCTTTCTACCTGCGTGCTAAGCCAAAATTATGCAACTGTGATTAAGGGGAAGCTTTGCTAGAAGCAGCTTTTTTGCAAATCATGTTTTGACGTGGCAATCTGAGGAGGAACTCTGGGCAGCGTTGCTAAGCATGTCTGGTGAGCACAGCTTGACATAGTAGGGGTGTGGGTGCCTAGTGGTGAGAGGGATCATGATGACTCTGCCTAGAGAGAAAGTAAAAGGCAAGAACCTGTCCTGTAAGAGGGCTGATGGGCTCATGACCTTTTCCGTGTGTGTCTTTGTGCAGTGGCACTTGGCATGGGTCAAGGTTCCTCTTCTCTTTTTTAAGAGCGGAGCAGTGGCAGCCCAGCTGGTGTGTTGTACAATGCTATTCTGCTGCTCAGACAGAGTCAGAGGTGGCCAGGTGGGATAACTTTCCTCGAATGCTGTGGTCTGACCAGCTTGATGTGTTTCTAAACTGGTGTGCCTTCAGCAAAAGAAATCCTGTGCCAGGAGGTGTGTGCCTCAATGACTGTGAATGACCAGGTCTGTCAGAAACCTAGCATCCTGGGGAAGATTCCCCTTCTGAGCCACATCTAATTGCTTCCTTCCCTAAATCAAGAGTCTTACCTCCGCAAGGACCTGGGAGCAGTCCTCTCCTTCCAGATTGCTGGACATGGCTAGATGTAAGGGGGCGACAGCCATCCCTGGTATCCCATCCTCACCATCCAAGAAACATGTGCTGGAAGCGCTGTGCTGTAAGGAGGTCCCAGTAGGATGACATTTAGGTGGGGAAGATTATACTGAGAAAGGAGGGAGAAAGATATAGGTCCTCCCTCCCTATGTTAAAACACCTTAGAGCAATCTGGTGTCCAGAGTACACTGCTGGTTGCCTGTATGCGAGTGCCCAGGCCAATGTCATCAAGTATCTTAGCCAGAACATATTTGGGTCTTGTTCTTTCTTCCACATTACCTATCAACACCTGTAGAATCCGGTTCTGTCTGAATAGTGCTCACAAGAGGAAGAGCAAAATTGCCTGTGAGAAAAGATCCCTTGATTGTTATGAATTCAATTTGCTGTTTCTGGTTCTTGTGAGCTTTTCCTGCTGCTTCATTATGTTTCACCAAAATAGAAGAAGATTCCCATGTCCCTTAGAATATACAAATACTCTAATCAACTTACTTTATCACCATGAAAACATTTTTACCTTTGAATCTCTTATACTTTAGTGGTAGGGCAACAAAAAGGGGCTGCTTCTGATACATCAACAGCAAAAGTAAGATTAGGGGACATGTGAGCCTGCCACTGAATGAGGAAATGACCTGCTGACAAAGGACATGGGGAAGGCAGAGGTTCTCAGCACTGTCATCAGCAGCACAAAGTCCAGCTGGAGGCCAGTCTCTCGTGGTGCTCCCCAGGATGCTTGTGATTCCCAGTGGTGCCTTTCAAGCTCATCCATTCTGGGATTCAGCTTTTAACCAATCCCAGAAATCTGAAGGCAAACGTTGAATAACTGCCACTGTATGATTCACTTGGACTACCTCAAATTCAAAGGAAAGGAAGCAATGTTAAGATAAAAAGAAAGTCCTAGGAAGATCAAGCTCAGAAACAGCAATTTACTTAAAAATACTCTTGCATTTTTGAGTCAGTTCAACCAAATTACCCTCCTTTTCCACCTTGGAAACTTCCTCATCAAAATGTATTCTATTCTATTCTATTTATGTGTTTTAATCTTTCGTCCTGACCAAATCTTAAGTGTACCCTAATTTTTCATTATCCTTCTAGTAATTCAGAAGGCAGAGCTGAACAAAATATTACAGGCACAGTCCTCTTATTTTTTCCCATTTTACAAAGACAAGATTAAATAAGAGATATGGAGCTATTTGCCTTTTCATTGTTAATCTAGGCCATTTCAAATTCCTATTTAATTTTCTATTCACTGTTAAATTCAAGTCTCTCTCAGCTTTCATGTTACTTACTTGAATGTGAGTATATCTGCTTTCCCCCGTCCCCTAAGTTCTCATACTTTTCCTACATTGTGTTTCTAATTAGCATGTCATCAATGGGCAGAGATAAAAGGGAATTGGTGTGCTAAGCGATCTAGTAAGTGAATTGGAGGTTGAACACAAAGACAAATATTTAAGTGGTTAAAATAGAAATAACTGTGAGTCAGTGAAGTTTGGAAAAGGAGATAGAGAGCAGTGGGATGTTTGATATACATGGTCAACGGTAAACATCAGAGCAAACAAATGAGCGTTATGCCTCTGGAGAGAAGAGTAATTTTTTTGGTAGTCTTGACCCTGTAGAAAACATCAGATGTGTTAATAATGTGAAGGTAATTGCTAAGGGACAGCATATATGAGTAAGCAGAAGGCAGGGAAAGATAATATGCATATTGTGATTTGTAGTCCAGTTATCAGAGAAACATTAAATCATAAATAAGAGCTTAACATAAAGGAAAACCCCAAATGTAGGACAGTACTGTTTCTCTTGGCAAATGGTCAGATAAGAACAGTATAGGCTTGTTGCCTGAATGATTTTCAGAGGTTAAAATAGTGATTTTTTATCAATTACAACTGTAGAATAGAGAGCTTTGTTTTTCTTGAGGAATAAGATGAAAGAAATAGCATTGCAGATGTCTCTTCTAATCTAGATACTTCACTTCATGTTAGTTTTTAAATTTTTACTAATATGTCTCTGAGGTTTTTTGTTGCAATATAGCATTCCACTAGGTCTGTCTGCCCTATGGAATATGAAAACAACCTGCAGAAATATTTTTGTTACCAATGAAAAATTTGGTTCCAGCTTCATAACATAAGAAGTACTCATTGCTGTAGGGTCTTTAATTATCTGTTTCCACTTGCTAATAAAATTGCCAGCTTGATTTTAATTTTCTCTTTGAGGGAGGCATTTATAACCTTATAAAGATATGTAGTATTTCAAACATTAAGTCAGTCATGTTCCTTCTGCCTATTTTAATTCAATACCTATCAGCCCTGTGTGTCTGTGATACATGATGTGATTTAAAAAAAAAAAAGAATCACAGATAAATGCTGAACCTATTTGACACAAAAAGAAAGTGGGTATTATGGGAAATACACTAATTTTATTTCAAGCAAATTTTAGCTGACTGTGAATAAATCATGGTGCAAGATATACAGGTAAGAGAAGAAGGGATTCGATAACTCGATGTAATGGGATAAGAATGTGGGAGAGATGATTTGATAAATGAGGAAATTGATCTGTCCAGAGGAACAGGGTATGAACCCAAGGACATAATTTAGATTACAGTGGTAAGGTTAGTTGGGCATGATCCTGAAAGCACTGTGTGTATTTTCAAGTTTTGCGTTTTTCTGTCATTGCTCTCCTTTTGTATGTCATCCGAAGAGCTGAATTAATATTCTCTGTCTTCACTGGGAGCAACAATAATTTGAAAGTGTCAAAAAAATATTAGTTTCTGATAATAGCTTAGGAAAGAATTTGTTTTCATCATAGGATTTGTCTTGGGAGATATTCACAGCAAAAATGTTTACTGTAGGATATCACATTTATCCCTGCTTGAGAGCACTCACCCATAAAGACTCTGAAACAGTGCTTCCCGTGAGAACTGTCACTCATGCATGTGGGAGGACAAATGTGATGTTCTTTGCTACCTCCTGTGTATCCTATTTACACAACTTATTGAAAAAAAATTGTTTAAAAAAATCCAAAACCATGCATTGGGCTCTGTAAAGCCATATAAATGTCTCTGCATGATTATATGTTAACTGTAGTCCTGTTCATTCCAGTTCATTTGATGTAATTTTCCCCCTGTTTTCTTACTATTAACACCACTCTATGCTAAACACTGTTGCTGTTTTAAGGCTCATTCCGATCAGAATAAAACCAGCCCTACTATTTTGGGTGTGAATTTTGGTGATGGAGACTTCAGTTGAGCAATGTGGTATCCAAACACCTGAATACAATTCACCTGTGGGCTTTACCATCAACTGTGCAGCTCCAGAAGATTGGATTTTGGAATGTTCAAAGCATCTAATAAAGACTGAATGAACTGCTGAGTAAAGGTTAATGATTATGATACACAAGTTAGCTCAATCTCTTTTCCCACTACTTTTCTGATCAGTAAAGAAGAGTCATGGGTTAAATATTCATATTTGACATGATAACACAGTTGTTCTGTTCAGATAAGTGTAAATGCAACATTTGAACAAAGCCCTCTCAACAAACACATGTAAATGTACAATTCCAATTTGGGCAAGTTTAAACTTTTCACAACTTTTGCTTCATAACATTTCTATCTTTAAAAATCCAAATATTCTAGGTTTACATCTCCAGCGCTTTTTTCATCTTTATCTTGATTTCTTTGCATGTGTAAGGAAAATAATAGAAGGTTGTGGGTTGGTTTTTTTTCATAGCTCATTTTAATCATACATGTAAATCCAATTACACATGGAAACTTCTATTTATTACCAGACTTAGGGAACCAAGTTTACCAAATATAGTTTAGATCTTCGCGTGCTATTCACTATTATGCTAGAAAGGGCAAAGCCGTAGACAAATTGTTGATTTTTCAGCTGATCACTCAACAAGGTAGAAAGGTATTTCAGCATGTGTGCATCTTTCAATATTAGGTTCTAGGCTGGGACTGCTAAGAAGAAGGCCAGTTTTCTTTCAGCTATCCAAGAATAATCATTGCAAGATTTTAAACTGTCAGTGTTGATCTAACGACTGTTCTGAAACAAACAAAATGTAACATTGACATCTGTGGCAGTTGAATAAAGTGTATGCTGCTTATCTTAAATAGATGCACAGCTTGCGTCAAACCCCATGAAAGCAAGTATTCCTGCAATAGTTTGGTGCAAACCGTTTTTGGAATAATTCCTGAGTTATGGATTGTTTGGGTTTTTTTAATGTTTCTTTTGATTTTATTTAAGGTCAAGAAACACTGTAAGTAGTTTAACCACTGATGTGGTTTAACTTGTTTATTTTTAGGAAAAATGGGGAAAACTAGTATTTTGAGCTTATTTTAAATATGAGGATATTTGCTTTTGCAACTTGAAATAAAATTTATCTATATTGTGGAGTTTTTCATGGAGCTTAAAATGCTTCTATGTTTTCTAATTAGAGCCAATATCTTTGAATTGTTTGGCCTGTGGACATATAAGTATTGCTTTTTCTTCTCTTTTTGCTATGAAGTCTTTTGGATTAGCAAATAAGTTTCCAGTAAATGTACATGAGATTTAAGTAATTATCATCTTATTTAACTTAAAATAAGGTTACGTGATTCAGGTATTATCTTTTAAAGTGTAGGAAATGTGTGTGTTTCATCCTCTAAGTTTTTTAAGGACATTTAAAATGCAACTGCAATGATCCAAGGTTTCATTTGGCTCCATAGGAGGCACCAGTCCTCCAGACACATACACATCACTTTAATATTATGGGGTAAGCTCATGGAAGTGGTATCTAAACATAGGATCATAGAAAAATCATAGAAAAATTTTGGTTGGAAGGGACCTCAGGAAGTCTCTTGTCCAGCCTTGAGCTCAAAGCAAGGTCAGCTATGGGCTGCATAGCAAAAGGACAACCTGCTTCACTGCCTGGCTATCTTCATGAGGAAAATGTTTCTCCTCTCTTGTTTCAGTTTGTGCCAGTTTTCTCTTGCTATCCTGCCATGCAGGAGCATGGCTCCAGCTTCTTAGTCATCCCTTGTAGATGCTTGGTGCACTGGTAGTGCCCCTGAAGCTGTCTATTCTCCAGGCTGACCCAGCCCAGGTCCCTCATTCACTCCTTAAGTGGCAAATGCTCCAACCCTCACTGCCTTGGGGACCCTCTGTAAGTTCCCTCCAGTTTGTCTTTCCTGTGTTGGAGGACCCAAAAGTGAACACTGTGTCTAGATGTGGTCTAATCAGTGCTGTATAGAAAGAAGGGAACAATCCCTGCCCTAGATCTATGGCCAATTTCTCTTTTCATATAGCCAAGGAGGCTTGCTAGGGTTCCTGCAGGTTCGTGTGCTGATCAGCACCCACCACCACTTCAGGGCCTTTCTCACAGAGATGCTCCCTGGTCAATCTGTCCCCAGATGATGTTGTTGCAAGCAGTCTTTTGTTCCCTGGACAGGACTTGGCATTTCTCCTTGTTAAATTTTAAAGGGTTCTGGTCTTCCCATTCCTTCAGTTTGTCCAAGTCCTGCAGGATGGTAGCCATACCTTCCCTGGCCTCCACAGCTTCTCTGGGCAACCTGTTCCAGTGCCTCACCCTCTCAGTAAAGAATTTCTTCCTAATATCTCATCTAAATCTTCCTTCTTTCAGTTTAAGCCCATTACCCCTTGCCCTATCACTCCATGCCCTCGTAAGCAGTCCTTCTCCAGCTTTCCTCAGTAAGGTCTGCTTACTTTTTTTTTTTTTTGCAACTCAGTGGTTCTTTGGAACTCAGAATCTTTTAGGTGTTCAGAAATTCATAAAACTGAACAGTTAAATTCAGGAGGATTACAGTACAAGGTCTAAAGAATATTGGTCTGTCATACGGATGAGTAATGAATGTAATTCTAAAAGCTCTTCCCTAAATGTTACATAGATGCAAACTCCTCACACTTCTGGTATATTTGCAGGTATACCTTTTTTCCTCTTGTGCAATATTATATATATACATAATATGCCTAAAATTATCCATCCAGTTCTTGCAGATATTTTGAGTTTAGTGAAATTGCATATCACAAATGTAAGTAAGAAAAATAAATACCCATATAAAAATAGAACATAGAAGGAAAGACTCTTTTAGATTACACTAAAACCAGCTGTGAATTTAGTTTTTATCATTAGTTGAAATACAGAATACTGATCCTGGTTTACTCTTAAAAACACAATACTTGCATCCAGTATGGATCAAAGAATTATGTTTGGTGCTAGAGAATTTATGATCACACTAGTGCGCCTACTAAATGTACAGGTTATAAGAGTGCTTATGTTTATAGAATATTCTGTTAGAAATTGCATGCAATGGATGCTGTAAGTCACAAAGAGTATAAAGTAGTTTAACACTTTAGAACTAATCAATGAACAGGGAGGAGAGTGGTAAAATGTAATATATATCTATATTTTTGTAACACTGATCATAACCCATTTAGTCACCTTTTCTAAATACAGGCTACCAACTGAATCAATACCTAACAACTTCATAAAAGCACTTGGAATGAAAATAATTTTAACAGTAATGATTTCTAGATATTTTTGGCAGTGTCAGAAAGTGGATATCCTGCTGGGTTTTTACAGTTCTACTCCTATACAAAGTACTTTATGCAAAGATTTTGAAGATATCTTGGATTGTGTCTTCCTTCATGGAAGACATAAATTTCTTTCCTAATGCATCTGTACTAGTTATGTCATTAGGTTGATGGAACCTGTTGGGATTGGAGTAATCTTTCCAGGCTATATTAATCTATAGTATTCTACAGTGTTAATCTACATTAAACAAATTTACCTAAGCACCCTTGGAGAGTGTTATATTCCAAGCTTTGTATTTAAAATACATGGGATAGATTTTTCTTGGTGCATATACTTACACTGAGTATAGAGGAAGCCTGGCACTCCTACATAGGTAAAGTCTGGCAAGATGAACCCCTTTCTTGTCTACTCCAACCGACATTTTCTAATTTTACTTCATGTTCAGTACAGATGGCAAGGGAAAGCTGGACAGTAGGAAAGGAAATGTTAGATTAAAGAAACTGGGAACTATGCTGAAGCGTTCTAGAAACATGAAGGGACAGCTTTTATACAGTCCAGCATGAAAATACTAGTCCTTTTTTCCCGTAGAATGGAAAAAGCAGGGATATAACAGCAATGTCTTTCTGCTTCTCAAAACAGATATTTTTCTAAAGTATTTTGAAGAAATGATAACAGATTTTTAATAAAATAATAATAAAAAAGAACAATACCTTCATCTGCTTTGCCAACATCTGGCCAATATCACTAACTTTTAAAAACTATAATCTTTCTTCAACTTCCAACAGAGTTAATGACTATTTTCTTCTGCACTACTCTGTGATAGTCCTGTTACCAGAATCCATCACCAGGGTATAAAAGTATAAAATCAGGTCCATAGAAAGCTTCATAATTGTCTGATTCATATTTTGGAATGATAGAGCAGCTGCATAACTAGGAAAAAGAACTCATATTTTTGCATTTATTTTTCTAATAATCTGTAAAGAAAGCTGAAGAGAAGAAAAAGTCTTTCTACATTAGGTAGGTGAGATAAGAAGGCTTTGGGAAGTGCTTTATTAAAATTTTACCCCAAACCTTTTTTTTTCTTTTAATGAACAGAATTATATTTTTATGAAAAGATTCTTGAAGTATCTCCAAAGTCCAGAATTTTAGTAGCAAATTATGATTTGTGCTGAAAAGTGGATTTGTAAATCAGAATGTCTGCTCAAAAGAACAGTGTAGTGTTTCTTCACTGTCTTAGTTGTCATGTAGAAACTTAAAGGATGAATTACTAGAAGAATCTGCAGGAAACAATTTTTCAATGGCAGGTGATGGAGTTTTAATAAAAACTCTTTATTTACTGACATGTCTGGCCATGTGGATTCATATTTTACCACTTCTAACACAGGCTGAATTCAACTGAGAATATTCACCTTTCTAGCAAGCCTTTAAAAGCCATGTAAATTATCTCATTTTTCATGTCACTGAGTTTAATTTCCACCATATCCTCTAAAACTAGTTTGAGTGGTGCTGTATCTAAATGTACAGAGTTCAAGATATAATTAAAATAGTTGTGTCCAGTTTGTAGAGGCATCTGGAGTGAAAATAGGAAGGCTGATTAGTTGATTAAACTTCTATAGCATAAAGGCAGGAGTTAATTTTGAGCCTTTCTGCTTTTGAATTGAGGTAAATATGCTTTTATTAAATGCTAAATGGCACAAAATGAAGGTCATATGTACCATTATGCTGTTAGGCTTGTCGTGATTGTGATTTAAAATTTTAAAAAACCCTGGAGCCTATTAAATCCATCATTGATTTTTCAGGTAGTGTGCCCTCTCCACCTCTCCCTGTGACCATCAGGGTTCAACCAGTCCAGAGTGGCCTTTTTGGTTTTTTTTTCACTGGAAAACACTAATCTCTCTTTAGGCAGGAGATAATCTCGTTACTCTATGAAATACAGTAAAAATTGTTTTCCTTCCATGGTATTTGTTATTCTAGGAGTTATCCATCTTCTGTGCTTGATGCAGCAGTAAATAACTGCTCAGTGAGGTACAAATCCCTTTCCTCTCCCTCTGACTTCCTGGGAGGGAACCTATGTTTGTTGGGATCTTATAGTTGATACTAGCCTTTATGTTAAAAAATATGGTCACAACTACAAAATTTGCCTGTTTGTGGCTTATGACTTGCTCTTCAGTGGCACCTGGTCCAAAAGTAGTTAATCATATTGAGGGGTTGGCATAGCTGGACCCAAGGCACTTTCTTTTAGGCAAAGCTTAAGAGATGTGTTTCCTGTCATTCAGATGGTCAGAGCAGACGCTGCCTTTGGGCAGCCTTGTGTCATGGCCGCTCAGGTCAGGGCAAATAGCCCACCCATAAAGAAGAAAAAATGAGCTAATAATTCTTCTAAAAATTCCAAGTTCTCTGTGTATAGACTTGTGTACGGAACAGGACTTGCTGGAAGTGTTTTTGTATTTTTGCACTGGATTCACAGCCGTGTGTATTTCCTGACTTCTATGTGTTTAAGGTTTTTTTAATTTCTTTTCCAATTTCTCTATCAGAAAGACAGTGCCTACTTCATATGCTTCTCTTGGTCTTAGCATTTTTGTTTTATTCCTGCAGTGTCTTCTGGGCACGTTCTAAATTGCTGCCTTTGCCTAAATTCTTGCATTTTGAAAAGCAAATATAGAAGCTGTACTGAAACAGTGTTATTTCATTTGTTAGATAACTGTGAATATTTGCCTTACCCAGGTGCTGGCCAGACTGTTTGAAAAAATTAATTTGATTGCTGCTCAGATGCTGTCCCCACTATTCGTGGGAACCTTGTTTACTGATTTGTTTCACTGTGACTGAGACTTTACGTGTCTTGTCACTTTGGAATAGACTGAATTACATTTTTTACTTCTCCCAGAGTAATGGTGAGATTTTTAAGTCTGAAAAGTGTGCTCTTCTCAGCAAGAGCAGGAGGTCTGTCTGTAGTGATAGTGATAAATGAAATGTTAAAAGAAAGAAAGAATTTTTTATTTAAAATCAGAAGAATTTGGATTGTTGATGATAGTGATATTCTAATGCTCTATTTCCATTGACTGTTGCAACCAGCACATGGTCATTAGTATATTAATATAATGTAGTATTTTCAATATTACTATTAAATAAACTGTATGAGAATAAAGGCAGCTTAGATTACGTCTCACTTTTAAACCCATTGCTATATGGATTATTTGGTTTAGTGTCTAATATGATGAGAAACATGACAGTATTCCTGTCTAATACATAGTCTGTCACATTTTATTACTTAAATGTAGTATTTAAAAATAGATATATTTTTGCTCTTATCTGTCACGGACATGGGAGCAAAGTAGAGTCTTTGGGATCTCTGGGCTTTTTTGAAGTTAAAGTCTGTCACCTACAAATTGTGCCTGTTTGACAAGAAAGATTTTCTTTTTGAAGGTTTTACAGGAATATCTTTTTGACAGATTGATTGTGTAAGTCTTCGTGTTGCTTTAGTAATTCCTTTTTAATGGGAGAACTTTAATTGATGTCAAACTCATAAGTTCAGTGACAATGTGCCTTCTCTTGGTTTAGAGGTTAAAAATAATTGACACTTTTGTATGCACAGAATAAACTTCCATAAAAATGTTAATTTCTATGATTATTAAGATAGGAAGAGATAGAATCAAATTCAAAATGAGTGGTCAACTTTTCTGTAAGTTTTAAGACTGTAAATATGACTCTGTTAATAAATACAATCAACAACCATTACTGAAATAAAGAAAAGCATGATAAGCCAGTGCTTGTCACAATTCTTGTTGTAGATGGAGCAGAATTACAGGTTTGGAAATGTTTCAGTTTTCTGATTATGCAGAAATTTCAAAAATACTTTTAAGAAAAGCAGCTAATTTATGAACTATCGTAGTATAGAAAAATGATTAAATGTCCTTTTTAATGTGGATGACTATTAAAAAAAAATCCACTATTTGCTAAAACACACTGCTGTCTCATGTGTGATATGGTATCCTGACAGTAAGAACATCAGGGTGGAGGAACCCTGGAAGGGGATGTAAGGGCGTCCTGGGCCATGAGCCAGGGGGGAGCTCTGGGGAGGCTGTGCAGGGTCAGTGTGGTCTGTGGGTGCCCTTGGGGCCATGGCAGCTTTGTGGTGTAATTGAAAATTAGGTGTTTTACCAACATGCCCACTGTCTGCAGGCCGCTCTGTCTGGCGTATATTGAGTAGTAAGGCACAGCACAAAAACCTGCATAGCTAAACTGGTGAGTACGAATTATATGATATTATTTTAAAAGAATTTTAGGCTCATTAGTGACTTTTCACGTCACCTTTTGGGTGAACCTTCACCTCACAGAAATTACAGGTTTTCGCTATGGTTGTGTTACTCCAGAATTCCCTGCATTTTCCTCGTAAACTACAAGGCGACTGTTAGAAATAGGGTATTTGACTTGAAGTGTGACTCACTGCACCTGAGTCCATCCATTTCATTCAGCCTATTCATTTATATTCCTTCTGCAGTCGGTGTAGAGGAGAAGGGAAGACTTGTCCTGACATCTTAAAGGTCTGTCATGAGGTGGGAAGAATTACCTTCTTGAAGTCCCGTTCTTTCATCTGACTAAAAATAACCACATACTGTTGTGTCTTAAAGCTATATAATGCAAATTGTACTTTAGGTAAACCAGATATATAGTTAATTTTTTAGCAGGTCCTAGATAAAGGCTGCACTATAGCACATATACAAAAGAACTACTGATACATGACACGTTACTTTTACTACTTCCTGACTCATGAGAGCTAAAGGGTAAAACTATTAATTTATCTTGACAATTTTTAGTGAAATTTATGCATAAATGTGGGTATGTCTATGAAAGGCATAGTAACTGAAAGTAATTCTACATTAATATAGAGTATTTAATTAAAAGTTAATATTTCAAATTTTTAATTAACACTTAAATTGAAAAACAGGTAGATCAAATCCACATCAATTTTGAAATAATTTAGCCTTCAAACCATTCTCATGCAATCTTCAAATATTATTGAGCAATGCAGCATTAAATTTTCTGGATTATTTTTATGGCAGAAAAGTATAGAACAAAAAAGTAAATGAATGCACCATTTTAGTACAAATTTTATTCAGTCTAATCTTCATGTAACAAAAGTATCTTGATTCTCAATACAATAGTTTACTTGAAGACAGAATTCAGCTTCAGTTAAAATACCTGATGTGATATGAACTAATTGTCTAAACTCCCATTGGAGCTCCCAGTGGGGATGTAAGGCTTTATTCACTTGCTTAAACACACATATTTATACAGTCCTGTATCCAGGACATCTTTGTGGGTCTGACAGGTGCGACACAAGATACATGGACCCATGTCATCCTCATGATGACAGCAGCTGGAAGCTGAGTGGGACAGTCTTCACATCTCCAATGACACTGCATGCCTTCATTTAGGCAACTCATTTAAGCATCTCATAATAGACTCAATGGAATGTAATGTGTGGTTTGTCTCATCCTGCAGTAGACACATGTATTCTACACACTGCTTACTGTGCTGACTAGATTTTTCCCTGTCTACCATGGGAATGTGGAAAAAAAAACAACTTTCCCATATAGTTCCCATCTACATGTGTCTGAATTTGGACCTGAATCCTAGCATAAGTTTCTCATCATGCATACATTGACATTGTACCAAAATTCTTCCAATGAAAATGGAAAAGAGAAAAAATAACCAATAAGCAAGACAGAAGCATATTAATGTAGAAAATATGTACACTGAAAAGATATATACACTTAAACTCAATTTAAGATACTGCAACACGTTCATCTATGCTCATTTTGCGCTCTTTGATCCATGAGGTCTCTTCCAACCTTAATGATTCTATGATTCTACTCTCTACTCTTTCTTGTCCCTTCCTATCCCTCTATTCATAGCTCTTCCCTTGTTATGTCCTGCCAGGCAGCAGGTAGTGGTTTCCTCTCCCCTGTGTGAGGATGATGAGAAAGGCAGTGATAAAGACCTAGTGCATCCCAAGCTCCTGAATGGCTGTTAGGCCAATGGTCAGGACTTTTCAGCAGGATTTGGCTGAGCTGGGTTCTAATATGCATTTTGTCTGGCTAAATAAATGAAAAGGACTTTAAATGATAATCTCATTCTTTAGCCAATCCCCTACTGCTTCAGGGCAGATCACAGAATCACAGAATCATAGAATCACTAAGGTTGGAAAAGACCTCCGAGATCATCAAGTCCAACCGTCAGCCTAACACCACCATGCCTACTAGATCACGTCCTGGTGTGCCACATCTACACGTTTTTTGAATGTCTCCAGGGACGATGATTCAACCACCTCTCTGGGCAGTTCGTTCCAACACCTCACTACTCTTTCCGTGAAGAAGTTTTTCCTAACATCCAACCTAAACCTCCTCTGACTCAACTTGAGGCCATTCCCTCTTGTCCTGTCGCTTGCTACTTGGGAGATGAGACCGACACCCTCCTCACTACAACCTCCTTTCAGGTAGTTGTAGAGAGCGATCAGGTCTCCCCTGAGCCTCCTCTTCTCCAGACTAAACAGTCCCAGTTTCCTCAGCCGCTCCTCATAAGATTTGTTTTCCAGTCCCTTCACCAGTTTTCTTGCCCTTCTCTGGACATGCTCCAGCAGCTCAAATGCCCTTCTTATATTGAGGGGCCCAAAACTGGACACAATACTCGAGGTGAGGCCTCACCAGAGCCGAGTACAGGGGGACAATCACTTCCTTACTCCTGCTGGCCAGACCATTCCTGATGCAGACCAGGATGCCGTTGGCTTTCTTGGCCACCTGGGCACACTGCTGGCTCACATTGAGTCGTCTATCAACCAGTACCCCCAGGTCCTTCTCTGACAGGCAGCTCTCCAACCACTCCGCCCCAAGCCTATAGTGCTGCCCAGGGTTGTTGCGACCAAAGTGCAGGACCTGGCACTTGGCCTTGTTAAACCTCATACAGTTGGCCTTGGCCCATCGATCCAACCTGTCCAGATTTCCCTGGAGAGCTTTCCTACCCTCAAGCAGAGTGACACTGCCTCCCAGTTTGGTGTCTTCTGCAAACTTACTGAGGATCCACTCTATACCCTTGTCCAGGTCGTCAATAAAGATGTTGAACAGTGCTGGCCTCAAGACCGAGCCCTGGGGAACACCACTAGTGACTGGCTGCCGACTAGATTTAACACTCATGATGGTCTTGTTGTGATATTTGCATTTAAGATTCTAGGTCACTGGGCTATATTTGCTGTTGAGCAGAGGACACTGGGGAAGGTACTGTCCTCCATGCTGGAGGGTGAGGCAGGGACAGGACCTTGACTGTTGACTTCAGCAGGGCTGAGTGGTTCTCCTTCCCTTGATTTCTTTCTCTTCATGTATACATGTCACTAAGAGGAGATTTTTTTTCCTTCATGTAGTAATTTCCTTCCATATCTTTACTGCAGTTGCTAGTGCTCTTAGTAAAGTAAGTCTTGAATTTGCAGTTTAGCAGGTATAATTTATGACGTTTGTCTGTTCAGCCACTTTTTTTTTTTTTTTTTTTTTTTTTTTAATTTCCTTACAATTTTCTTCAGCTGGGAAGTTTTCCATATACTAGTATCCACAGAGTATGCTTTGCTATCTAGGTATGGTTCCATTTTTGGTTATAAAAATGGTAATCTGAAATCTCTGACAATAACCTCTGTTTATTTGACCAGCTTTGAAAGAGAATGTATCCTTAGAGAATCTAATGGAGACATTGATATATTAACTGTGGTTTATTATTTCCATTTACCATCTCATTTCTTAAAACATTTTATGTAATTAAAAGCAAAGTCCACTGGACATATTTATAGTTCATTACCTAGAATGAAAACAGGACCATTTTGTTAGCAAGCAATTAATACATATTTTAAAAATATTTTTCATGTTATGGATCAGAATTTATTAAAAAAAATTCATTTTAATTTTCCATGAGCATTTGATGGAGAAAGTGAAATGCCAAAGAGGTTAAAATTGGAACTAGTTTTCCATTTAACAGCTGATTTTGCTAACTGTGCTAACATACACATTTACTTGACTTGGCTCAGAACCTGCTACTTTATATGAAGGCACAATTAATTTAGCAACCCAGGGAAAATTTGCCACATAATCTTTGGTCTTTATGCAATTCAAGTACAGAATATCAGAAATTATGTAGTTTGCTGTAAACACAAGAAAAGCCCTGATATGTAGAGTTATAAAGTGAAGACATCCTTGCTTCAAAAGGAGCCCAAATAATCAAATATTAAAAGGGTTAAAGGGTTGTTTACTAATCTGGAGATGAGTGATGAATGGGATGCTTTGCATGTAGGTCTTAGATAATAGTGGGGCCACTTGGATGTGGTGACAGTGGAAGAGAATACACTGGACTGGCTTATGTGTTAATTTCATTGTCATAAAAGTTATTTTTTTACAAAAAGATAGCCTATGTTTTATGCATTTTTGTGCAAACTCATAGTGGAAGGAGGGTATGGTTTAATTATAGAAAAATAGGGAAAGTTGACATAAATACCTCCAAGTTTAACTCGGTTTGTTTATTTAAACAAAATAGAAAATCTCTTTCTCCTCAGCAGTTTTCTGAGTATCTGTACAAAGCTCCTCATCTTATCAATACAGGTGTCAGAGCCGGATGAGATGGGCATCTCTGCAGTTTCCATTTGCTGTAGTGGCTGGGTCCCCACTGACTGCAGTGAGAACTTAGCCACCTCCCTTGTAGATGTCTACACAGTAGGCACAGGAGTTTAGGTGGCTGAATCTGGAACTGAATCTCACAGTCCAGGACATCTCAGGTGACTTCAATGTAATGCAGATGGTCCTGACCTTGATCAGCTGTAGCTGTGTAATCACAATTACACTGCTAATGAAGTGGAATGCACTGAGCTCCATGCTGCTGCTTGTACCTCTGTTTGCAGATGTAACGCTAGATTAGCTCTGTTCACCCTGTCTGTGTTCTTTGCTGTAATTGTGGTGAAGTACACCCTAAGAAAGATATCTTGTTGTAAAAAAATAAAAAATAGTCCTGCCTTTAATGGCAGCCATGGCAGAATGTGGAAAACCGGCAAGTCTGTGTTCTGTTGCCAAAAGAATGATTTGATTCATTTCAGATTAGGGCATGTGTGTCAACTGGTGTATCACTGGGCATGAGTCAGCAATGAACCTGGAGCCAAATACTGGGAAAACTTAAACTGACAATGTGTCTGCACCCTGCAAGCACTTTCAGAGACAATAGAACAAATCCTCAGACCTGTTTTTTTCAGTATCCCCCAGTGTGGGAGATGGTTGGGTCTAATATTTTAAAGCAACAGCTGTTGCTTCACCACTGTCCAGTAACCCTCAGGCTCTAAGTGTGCTGCTGAAGCACAGAGGAGATGGAACATGTCCTCTGGATGAGGGAGCTCCACTTCATTCATTGTGCTGAGGTCCATGTCACACACCATTGCTCTTAACCTTGTTTCTGAGAACGATGGTTTTGTTTTGCTGTTGTTTTTGCCAAGGCTGATCCTGTCTCATTTTTAAAAACAAAACAGGACTATGATTGCTGAAAGTATGCATTGGTCATGTAATAATGGCTTAGCTGAAGCTAATGGACATTCTTCAGTGAGTTTGGGGGAAAGCAGAACTAGGCCAGACCATGCCCTTTTGAAAATCTCGGCTGTTGCTCATGCCTCTTCAGGGGTTAGTCATTTATGGAACAAGTATGAGTCCTGTTGATGATAGTGTTGAACAGAAAAAAAATATTCTCCTTGTGGTTTAATAATATTTCTAAAATCTCTTATAGATTTGTTTTATCTCTTCCTGTAAAAGAACACATTTTTTCTTAATGCAAACATTTAGACTGTGTGCTGTCACTGTAGGCACTGTTGGATTATACACAGTTTATGAGAGAGTTCATAATGTGGCATAAGCCAGGAGGTGATACAAGAAATATAATAGAAGAAATTCTTCTGGCAGATGGAACTGTACCTTGCTGATAGGTGATTACAAGGATGCTTACAGACCAGCAAATGGATCTTGAGCCATTTGTCTAGCTTTGGGACCAAAATGATCTGCTTAATCTAGCAATATCTGCATCTGTTGGTTGCTGATACCTCTCTTTTTTTTTCTTTCAGTGCTTGTTTAATTTAAATGTAATTAATGGAAATACATCAGCAAATAAGATGGAGGTATATAAATTCATGTAACAGAAGTTCACTTTCCCAGACTATAGGAGTTATCTATTAGTTCCTGAGGCTAGCATAATGTTTGGTACCTAAATTGCTCTTGATTGCCAGGATTGTGAACTGAGACAGTCAAGGCAAAATCTTTCAGTATTGCAGAATATTTCATTGTTCTTTTCATATCAACTCCGTTTGTGGAGACCACTGTGTTTCTTCTAGTAAGTGCTTCTTTTGGCTTCCTTTAGAAACATATGTGTGATTTATGCTGTGCTAATACAAGGTGGGGTTATTGTGCAGGCAGTTTCATGAGAATTGCATTCATGTGCATGTTCTCAACTCAGAGCTGCCTGCTCCACACTGGACTGTTGTGATAATCTGTGCAACTGCTGTTACCAGAGAACCAAGTTCTTGCTGAGGTCCAGCACAGCAAAAAAGTGAGGTGCTGTAAAAGGGCTGATCAAAACGATGGTGCCTGTCCAGCCAACTTGTAGTCTGGCAAAGATTGTTCAATAGTGATGAATACAAAGAACAGGGTTGATCTCACCTAATTTAGGCTACTGAAGTGAGGTGTTTAAACTGCCCTGTACCTCCTGGGTGGTCACTGTCAACAGATTATCATATATATGTCATATTGTATCTACATGTACGTTAGCTTAGCACTTAGAAATAGCTAACAGTATCAAATGGGAAGATTGAAAGAGAAAACATGTCTCCTTAGAACTGTAATTTATCTAGCCCAGTTATATAGTAAGAGATAATATGCTACAAAAGTTTATGGAGAGGTAGCAGCAAAACTTTGTGAATGGCAAAGACAACAGCAGATCTCTTTCTCTACTAAAGGTGAGGAAGGACTTGCTACAGAGAAATGGTGGCATTGATCAGATGTGGGGGGTCCTGTGCTGGAACAATTTTCTTCCTGCTCTTCATTTGCTATAATTAATATTGAAGCTGTATCTTTTTTATACTTTCTTCTTACTTCCTTTGCATTTTAACTACACATACGGTGTTTTACATATATTGGAAAAGAACTTTGCTCTCTTCATTATGCCCTAAACCCAGTTCTGCCTGTCCCTGAAGGTCACTTCCCCATAGAACCATAGAATATCCTGAGTTGGAAGGGACCCATAAGGATCATTGAGTCCAACTCCTGGCTCTGCACAGGACCAGGTGAGTCAGAGCAGATGACTGAGGACGTTGTCCAGATGCTTCTTGAACTTAGTCAAGCTCAGTGCTGTGAACACCGACACATATAACTGACCTTTGTGATTTCTGTTTACACATGTGGGACCTCCACTGTCATCCTGTGCTTGCACTCTTAAAGGACCTTGCTACATGTTTTGGGGACACAGCAAACACAAGGTTTGTAGAAATACGTAACCTCTTTTGTCAGACTTACTAAGTATAATTGGAAAAAATGTGCAAATTGATCTGAAGATAGACAGATATCTCAGTGGTCATGTATGACTATAGATGCCCAGCTCTTTCTGATAATTGCACAGAGCGATGCCTAGTTCAGAGTACCTCAGTTTTGGACATGCCATGTTGGGTGATGTTAGTCCAACTCACAGAAAATCACAACGAAATGTAATACTGAGCCTGCAATGAAGATGACTGTGTACTGCCAGTTGTGCCAGGGCACAAGGGAATGGAGGATTGCTGTCAAGGTGACTTTACAGGGAGTTGCGGGGGATGCCTACCAGTGCTGGGAAGCACTGTGGGAGTAAAGTACTAAAATGAAGTATGAGAAATGGTTGTGAGGGATGACACTATGATGCAGGTGGAAGCATTGCACTGTGAATAAGCAGATAATTAAAGAGGTGCTAGTCTATGAAAGATGACAAAGCTTCTGCTTTTGAAGAAAGAGAGCTAGTGGAGGGGTGCAAAGAGTCCTGCAGTGATTGAACTTTTGGAGCTGGAGAGTATTCTTTGATATTTCTTGAAGCCAAAGAAAAGGACATTGAGAAACTGAGGTGAGACAGCCCTAGGTTAATGTTTTAATTATGTGAATAGGCAGGAAAGAACAATTACACAGAACTAATCTGCAAGAGTCTTAGATGTAAGTTGGACAGGTTGGATGTGAAGCTCTTACTGCAGATGTGAATGCAAACTAACTCAAATGATGTGTGAAGATAAGGAGTACAATGACAGTGCTATGAAGAAAGGAAATAAATGGAAAGATTTGCAGAGGAAAAAAAAGAAAAGGAACCCCCCCCCACACACACACACAAAAAAATCCCCAACTGTACTGGCTGACGTGAAAAGTAAACTGACAGCTAGACATCAGTAAAGACCTAACAGAGGAATGCACTGAACTTTGATTTGAAGAGAAGTGAGGTTAGCTTAATTGGAGAGAATGAGACCAGTGAATTGTCAGCACAGGGAACGTTGCTGAATTGTTTGTAGTCTGTGGCAAAATTACCCAGAGATGAGAGGCAGGGAAAGAGGGAAAAGAGGATCAAGGACAACATCTCTTCAGCAAGAGATGGTCAGATGAAGAGAGGTCAGATGAGAGCTGGAAGATGAAGCAGCCCCCAAAGCCAAGAATAGTACAGGCAACCCCATCCTCGCCCTAGGATGAGAAAGGAACATTGCTTTTAGTTTTGCTTAAGAGGTCAGTGGAGTGGACTTTACTGAGACTGTTTTTGTTGGTAAATAACATGAAATGCTCTGGTATTATAAAGTATTTTGGAAGATTCTGTCACTGAAGAAAAAAATAGAAATTTTTTAAAAAAAACATGGCCAGCAGGTCGAGGGAGGTGATCCTCCCCCTCTACTCTGCCCTGGCAAGACCTCGTCTGGAGTACTGTGTCCTGTCCTGGGCTCCCCAGCTCAAGAAAGACAGGGATCTCCTGGCGAGAGCCCAGCAGAGGACGACAAAGATGATACAAGGCCTGGAGAATCTTTCCTATGAGGAGAGGTTGAGAGACTTGGGTCTCTTCAGCCTGGAGAAGAGAAGGCTGAGGGGGGATCTGATCAGTGTTTATAAATATTTAAACTGTGGGAGGCAATTGGACGAGGCCAAACTCTTTTCAGTGGTGGGTAGTGAGAGAACAAGGGCCAAAGGCCAAAAACTAGAACACAGGAAGTTCAACTCAAACATGCGAAAGAACTTTTTCACAGTGAGGGTGATGGAGCACTGGCACAGGCTGCCCAGAGAGATTGTGGAGTCTCCTTCTTTGGAGATATTCAAGACCTGTCTGGACACAATCCTGTGCAGCCTAGTGTACGGCACCTGCTTTGGCTGGGGGGCTGGACTCGATGATCTCTAGAGGTCCCTTCCAATCCCTACCAATCTGTGATTCTGTGAAATAAGTTGAGGACCAAGCTGAGGCCTGAAATGAAATCTGCACTTGACTGTAGTAGTTTACATTACAGCTTAGTCAAGGAAAATCCTATTTTTTGGTATATATATATATACAGTAACATGGAGGAGAACTACATGACCTGCATTACAGTGTAGAGCTGACCCCACCAGATGCTGTGAACATTGCACAAGATTAATGCTCTTTACAAAGAGAAACAGGCAGCAGGTAGTGTATGTCTTTCTCATTGCCCCTACAGGGCCTCTTGTCTTACAGGGTAAAATAATTTCCTTTCCCTGCCATAAATGCATGTACATGCATACCAAGGAAAAGAAGATTTGTGGCTGATACACTGACATTCAAAAAGCCATTGGTTAAATCTGCAATAATTTCATACATTTACATGGCCTTTGACATTCCATCATTGTGCTAGTTAAGCTCGAGCATAAGTATCTCCTCACTTAAATGGTTACTAAGATTATCCCACGTTTTGAATTTTGTACGGAAAATCTAGCGAGTATATTCTTCTGACACAAAGTGTATTTAGTCAGTGTATATTCTGAAGTGCTAGCAATTAGCATGTCAATGCATAGAAGAATTTGAAATACTAAATACGTGCTGAAGCTTATCATTAAATACATTACTTCAGTGACACTTGTGCAAGTTGTTTATTTCTATTGTAACTACCAGAGCATGGTATTTTTGGTGCAAACTAATGATGTAGTTTCATTTTGAAAAAACCCTCAAATACATTTTTCATGTTTAATAATTCCAACCGAGACATACAAGCAGTTCACTTGTTCTTTGTATTTTGGCAGATATTATTCTTCATCATAAGAATAATTTGACTTTTCAGTTATAACGTACAATGCTGGAATATTAATTTTTGCCTTTGTGAGATTTCTGAGCAGTATTTGGAATATGCAACTATTTGTAATACAGACTGCATGCAGAAGTATTACCTCTTTAAGCAATAATTATAAATTCTTCCATACTTCAGCAAAATTTTCATGTTCAGTAGGCATATGACTGAATAGTAAACTAATTAAAATGCTTCTTTTATTTGAACTTTGTTAGAGATCATTTATTAAGTCATACCGATATTTTAAAATATTTTGGTAAATGGAACTTCAGTTTTCTATTTCTTATTAAATTTTGAGATATATACTGTGGAAGTGTCAACAGCAGCACACTAGTTTAGATCACCTTGAAATTTAAAACTGAATTGTCATAATAATTTTTCTTTTCTATAACTTAATAACTGAATTTTAGTTTTTATATTTAACTGAATTCCTTAGAGATTACAGGAAATTTCAAATAAAAATGTATGCGAATTCATGACACTTTTATCTTCACATATGTTTCTCTTCCCTGTTACTTTCCGACATCTATAAGCATTCTGATAATAAGTTGGAGACTAGACCTATATAATGTAGGCACGTGCAAAGCTAGATCCCTTTCTCTAATCTTTCTTGTATTATATGAAGGTAAGCCTTTGGCACATCTCAAGATCATTTAGCTACCTGTAACAAGCATGTTAAAAAAAAAGAAAAGAATAACTTTGAAAAGCTTTTTGTTCCTCTCTTTCCATCAAAGCCTAACTTTTCATCTGGTTTCCTGTGCAATCATACTGCTCTGAATGTGTCTCTGTGTTTCTCACCTAGTAACTTCTGAATGTGCTTATCAAATTCAAACACTTCTGACAGGGGAGAGGATGATGGGGAAAGAGGGCTTGATTTCTCAAATATAATTAAAAACCCTGAGATTTCATCAAAGTTGGTGGCTAAGAAGAGGAAAAGAAACCTTATTAGTATTCCTGCTGAGGGAAAGTGCAGTCTGAGCCCACAGTTCTTTACGCAGTGAGAAAATCCATGAAGGAGAGTGTCATTATAAGTTATGGAAGAAAGCTTCAGCTGGAGCTTTCTACTTAGACAGAAAGTCAATCAAACTTAAGACACAAATTGGTAGGAAATAAGTCTTCATTATTTTCCAGTGCTCATAAAGCTGCTTGTCAGCAAAGGAAAGATTCACCTCACCTCACTTTTCCATTCTACAGCACTGATATCTTTATTTCCACACCCAGCTCTCGTAGTCAATGGAGAGAAGAAACTTTTAGAAGGTGATTCATTTAATCCTAACACAAACAACTGATAAAAGTCAAACAAATTCTGTTTTAGAAAGGCCAGTAGCTCACATGAGGACTTATACAGGTGTGTCCCACAACATATATTCTTTTCTCACATATACATGAATTGTCTTTGCAAGGATAGATGTGGTGAAACACGCAGGAGAGGCTGTTCAGTGGTCTTCATTACAGATAGCATCAAAAGGCAGAAAAAAAGTAAGTGGGGAACGGCATGCAGCAAAGTAGAGGTGGCACTCAGCTTTAGGAAGATGCAGGGAGGAATGATAAACATCATCTTGTGGCCAAGAGCTTCTGATGCTATTGAAATGATGTTTTGGCTAGAGTTTTATTCCTCTGCTTATTCTTAACTAGAGTTAAACAAAAATTCATCATTTATGCCTTTGGATTTTAAAGAAACAAGTAGCTGGTCAGTCACCCTACTATGCCCTGAAATGAGAACACAGTGATATGAGTCCAGGTGTGACTCATGATTTTGAAGCTGGACTGAAAATTTCCTTTCTCATTTCAGTCTGGATCATATTTCCTAGCTGGAGAAGCAAATCTCTAAATCCTCTTGAAGGTGTTGTCTGATTACTGCCACCACTGGCCTTTCTAACTACTGGAAGATCAAGGATTTTACGGGGAGGGTGTGAGGTCACCACTGCCATCAGTAAGGGACAGAGAGTATGAGCGGTATGCCCAGAAGCAGTGGGATTTGATCCAGGTGGAAGGTAGTCCTGACAAACTGTGCATCTTAAGCTGGGGATAAGTGAGTTGATGGTAGAAGGGAGGAAGGGGAGTTTAAGAAGGGAAGAAGTTCAGCCAAATAGAGATGACTGTAAGAGGAGAAGAATTAGTGAAGTGCTTGCTCATTTCCATACCTTCTGTAATTTGACTTGATAAAAAGCCAAACTGCCTTAACTCAGTTTCTGTTTAATCCACCTGGGAGGTGATAAAAAATTCATATGGAGTTGTTCGTACTGAACAAGACATATTTGAATTCTCACATGTGTAACGTCATATGTGCTGGCATAAACTGTTTTTGTGATCCAAAAAATTCCTATTTTTTGCAGCTTCGTATAGTTATTACATCAAGTGCCAAGTTTCCAGTTAATTACAACATGCTCAATTTGATTAGACAGTCACTATAGTTGCTGAACGAGAGTCTTATACAAAGATTACTGAAATAAGAAAGTGATTTTCTAATTAAATAGGGTACTTTAGCAATTACCAGAATTAATCAAAAAGTGCTGGATTGAGAATGTTTACTTGGAGAAATTCAGTATCTCTACACATTGTTTGGAAAAACAATTTGCAAGAGATGCAAACAGAAAGGTAACTTACATGGCAGGAAGAAGCATGAAGTCTGAGAAACTCAGAGAATGCTGTAAGTATGAAACTTATGCACCTCAGTTTGAGCTTGATTTATCCCATACTTCATGTTTTCTTGCCAAAGCATCATAAAGACATTTGGAATTACTTCAGAATCATAGTTTTACTTGGCATTTAATTTTCCCAACTAATTTGATATTTTTAATAGAATTAGCAAGGTTTTTCCCTCTGTTACTAAATAATGTGTCAAACAGACTATCTTGATCTCTCCCAACATGATCAGAAGAAAAGAGGATTTTGTGTTTACGTTATTTTCATTATAATGAGTTTGAAATTAGAACTGCTCAAAAGAAGTAGTGCTTTGCATGGAATACTAAATGGATTTTTATTTTCTCGTCTAAACTAGACATTATTTCTCATGCAAAAGATGTAGCAATATTTAGTGTATTCTTTGTTTTTTATTGCTTGAATTTAGCAGTGATTTTTGGTAACTTTTAAAAATTATCTTCCTTATTATATTTACACATTGTAATTAACGCAATATTGCGTTAATTTAAACAGCACTAATAAACCACTTGAGTAATGACTTCCTGGTGAACACTTGCAGTTGTTCAGCTTCAGTGAGAGTTACTTGAACAGGGGTACCTTAAAATTTTAAGTAGATATGTGACAGTTCAATAGGCTAAAATGGAATGGCTATGTAATGACATTAGTTTTTAACTGATAGTAACTAAAACCCACTTTTTTGGGAGAAGGTACAAAACCTATTTCTGAAAAATAGTAGAAGGTTTTTCAGGTTTTGGTTTTTGTTTGGGGTTTTTTGTTTTTTTTTAATTCAAAAGTCTATTGACCTTAGCTGAAAAGGTCAAATTCAGAGAAAGAAACTAAAATGGAAAATGTCTTAAACATATCTGAAACAATAATCCTGACATTTTAGAAAGATAATAATGTGATTCTGTGGTGGGACTTAGGATGGCTCAGAATCTGTTGATGACACTTAAACCAATCATTGGATTGTCCAAACTGTTCCTAAGAAAATGAAACAAGTAAAATAATTAAAGGAGGAAGAGTGGGGTGCCTTGGTGTAAATGATTGGTTCAGACCATCTGGACTCCTGCATGACTCACTTGCTGGGGAGCATCCATGATGCTCCTGTTATGAGCTAAGAGTAGGTCCATGAAGCAATGCTCAGGTGGGTCCCTGGTGCAAGTTTGCATTCCTGGAGCAGCAAACCAGCTCCTCTACTATAGAGATGGAGGTGGGAGGAGGAAGACAGAAGTTAGTGAAGCAACCAGCTTAGTTTTCACCCACATGTTGAAAATATGAAGATAGTAAAATGTCTTTATAAGGAAAGATTCTTCAAATTTTTGATTCAAAATGCAAGTACATTGCTTCTTTGTTCTGGTAAACTGTTGTACATGACTTCTCATTACATTATATAACACATGAATGAGAGTCTCAAAGCAGGGAGAAAGAGAGGGGAACGGGGTGGAACATATAAGATAAAAAAAAATATTTTTACAACTATATTAACAGTAAGACAAGGGCCAAGGAGAATATCCATCCTTTACTGGATGCGGTGGGGAACATGACTACTGAGGATAAGGAAAAGACTGAGATTCTCAACGCAGACTTTGCATCTGTCTTCAACAGTCAGACCAGTTGTCCTCGGGGTACTCAGCCTCCGGACCTGGAAGTCTAGGACAGGGAGCAGAATAAATGCCTCACAATTCAGGTCGAAACAGAGAACTA
>VWZZ01000496.1:3447-15546 GCA_013399095.1 Psophia crepitans
TCCTTTTCCTTTTCCTTTTCCTTTTCCTTTTCCTTTTCCTTTTCCTTTTCCTTTTCCTTTTCCTTTTCCTTTTCCCTTTCCTTTTCCCTTTCCTTTTCCCTTTCCTTTTCTCTCTCTTCTCTTCTCTTCCAGCTCCTGGAAACAGAGGCCTTCTGTTCTCCTGGTACTACTTAGCTTGGTCTTTTTTTCCTTGCCAGTGTATTGAAGAGGATGTCTGGCCTATTTGCAGTCCCTTGTGCTTATCTTGTCTTCTGTTTAGCAATTTTTTTAGTACTTGGGTGCCTTCTATGTGCAATTACACCTGTTTATCTTTGTCCTTTTGGTTATCAAATTGCTCACATACTTATGTATAACTTTTACATGTTGTGCCTGACTACACGATCACAATGTTAAAAAGAATACTTACATTCTGTTGTTAGTTACTCTTGTTCAGTATGCTTTTATATAGGTTGGAGATAAGTTCATAGTAATTATACCATAATTAATACACTTTTAACATGAAGCTGTAACAGCCACGGGGCTGCTATTCAAAGCAACTACAGTAAATAGTAGTTGGGCTTCTGTCTTGAGCACTCTGAATTGTACCTACTTATTTGTAGCTTTTAGAAGGGAAACCAGCATCTTCTGTCACCTTTTTTATTCAGTTCATCTATTAGACAGAAACAGTGTTAAAATGGAATTCTGTGTATTTCACTTGCTTCTGTCCTGGGGGAAGCAAAAATGTTGAAACTAACCAAAAGCATACATAGCTCCACATTCATTAATTCACTACTTGGCACTAACTACATTTACTGACAGCAAAATAATTGAAGGTGATATTAAATATCTTATCCAGTACTAAATACCATTAGTGCTTATTTACCTTACCTTTTGCTGGCAAAATCATTACATTTCTTCTGAAGGACATATGAAGAACTGCCTATGTTGTATTACTATCAAATTATTTGGCATTTATCCCACACCAAAGTCCAGGCAAGATATATTCCCAGCTAGGGACCTTGACAGGCTTGAGAGGGGAGCCCGTGCAAACTGCGTGACATTCAACAAGGCCAAGTGCAAGGTCCTACACGTTGGTCGATACAATTCCAAGCACAACTACAGGCTGGATGGAGAATGGATTGAGAGCAGCTCTGAGGAGAAGGACTTGGGAGCGACAATTGATGAAAAGCTCAACATGAGCCGGCAGTGTGTGCTGGCAGCCCAGAAAGCCAACCGTGTCCTGGGCTGCATCAGAAATAGTGTGGCCAGCAGGTCAAGGGAGGTGATTCTCCCCCTCTAACTCCACTCTTGTGAGACCCCACCTGGAGTATTGCATCCAGCTCAGTACAGGAAAGACATGGAGATGCTGGAGCAAGTCCAGAGGAGGGCCACAAAGTTGATCAGAGGGCTGGAGCACCTCTCCTGTGAAGACAGGCTGAGGGAGCTGGGGTTCTTCATCCTGGAGCAGAGAAAGCTCTGGGGAGATTTAATCATGGCCTTCTGATACCTAAAGGGGACCTACAGAAAAGCTGGCGAGGGGCTCTTTCTTAGGGAGTGTAGTGACAGGACAAGGGGTAATGGGTTTAAACAGAAAGAGGGGAGATTTAGACTGGACGTTAGGAAGAAATTCTTTACTGTGAGGGTAGTGAGGCACTGGAACTGGTTACCCAGATAAATTCTTCCAGAGTCGAAGGCAGTCATATTGGATAATAATTAGGCTTGTGTATAAATAGATATTATCAAATCATCCCATTTTGCAGTACTAGAACTAAATATAGGTCAGGTAAAGTATGATTTACCATAAAAATGAAAGATGCAGCTCATTAGCATGGAATAATCCTTATATTTAGTTTTCATTTTGGAAATGCAATAATTCATCAAACACTGTCAAGATAGGTTTAATATTTCAGTGGCACATAAATATACTTATCAGAATAAATTCAGGTCCTTTAAAAAGTTTGCATATTTCCTTGGATACATGGTAGTCTATGGTATTACTCAATTAACAGTCACTTAAAGTATGTACTGATAGTACCAAAAGGTGCAATTTCAGTTTTTATAAAGAAGTAACAATGCAATATTAGCTTTTACCAGTTGTATAATGAAACTCACTCACTCTGAGAAGAATTATTTTAAGGAAGTGTTTTCTATATTTGAGTAGTTTAACATGTTTTTATTTCTTTTTGTTGGTGTGTTTAAACAGGAATCGAGGTGTGCATGTGTTTGTTAAACTCTGTAGTTAAAATCTACTTACAAAAGCAAAAATAACTCCAGAAAATGTGTCTAATCTTTCTTCAGTAAAGACAGCTGCAATCTAATAAATTACAGAGGTAATCTTTCCATAATAAACACTTTAATGCCAAGAGAGAGGGTAAAAAAAGGAATTAATATAATTTTCATTCTGTCTTGGCATTCATAAACCCAAAGTTAATTAAAAATATCCATTTTCTGCTAACACTCCAGCTTGTGTATTTCAAAACTATCAGTCTCTTTTTGCCCCTTCAGAGTAGAAACAATGTATCACAGAAAAGGTACAACATGATCAATCTTTTCTAAAAAGAATGTAGGATACTAAAGTAAATTATTTCATTAATGTTTTTGAGGTATAAGATGGAGAAGAATACAACTGAATTACTAGTATATAATCTTATTTTTAAATAGTATTTCTCAGAAACTATTTTTATCCCATATTTATTTTTATTACAGCAACATATATGGCCTCAGAAAATTAATTATTCCCATTCCAGTAAAACTAAATAAATTTAACTTCTGTTGGAAGTAAATAAAAATTGGTTTTTAAATGTCTCCTTTTGAGTTACTTCACTAAGTCTGACAAAGATTTCTAATGAGTTAAAGCTTGAGACAAGCCAATGGATATGCAGAGGATATTCCAATAACCAAAGGAACAGGAACTTTCGGAGTGATTTTCAGCTTGATCTGATCCTTGTACTGGTTTACTTATATCTGACTATGCACTACTTAACTGTTAATGCAAAAGGGGGAATGAGACAGGCGAGTACTTTAGTGGGCACAGCAGAATACAGGAACATAGCAACCTGAAATTACATTGGTTTAAGTTGCTATAGAACTGCATACTTACACCTGGTTGCTTATTTCGAGATTATATCTCAAACCCAAGAGCCCTTAATGACATTTCTGGTATCTGTAAAGGTATTCATAAACTCAGTCATCCCTTAATCATCCCTCTAATAAGCTATATGCATTGAACTCCTCAATTTAAAGGAAAGTCTAAGTCTTTTATCGTATTTGTGACTCCTTTATGAATACTTCTGTCCTGGTTTTGACTGGGATGGAGTTAATTTTTTTCCTAGTAGCTGGTATAATGCTGTGGGTTTGATTTAGGATGAGAATAATGCAACACACTCATGTTTTAGTAGTTGCTGAGCAGTGCTTACATTGTCAAGGACTTTTCAGCTTCTCACAATGCCCTGTCCGTGAGGAGGCTAGGGGTGCACAAGGAGCTAGGAGGAGGCACAGCCAGGACAGCTGACCCAAACTGGCCAAAGGGGGATGGCAGCTGCTGCTCGGAAACTGGCTTGGCATCAGCCAGTGGGCGGTCAACAATTTCATTGTACATCACTTGTTTTGTATGTTTTCCTACTACTACTATTACTACTACTATTTTTAATATAATGCATATTATATTCTTATAGTCCCTTCCTTTACTGTCCTATTAAACTGTCTTTATCTCAACCCATGAGTTTTACTTTTTTTTCTCCTGATTCTCTCCCCCATCCCACTGGGTGGGGGGAGTGACCAAATGACTGTCAGGCCTCAGCTGTCTGTCAGGCTAAACCAGAACACCTTCTCCTTTTATCTACATCTTTATTCACTTATGGAGGTCAGAACTAGTCACAGTATCTGAATATAGTCACATAAATTCTAAGCAATGAAGTTATATAGTCTCTCAGCTTCAGTCTGGGTTTCCTAATTTAGGTTAGGACAGACAAAATGCACACAGTAATTGCTATGCAACAATTGGAGCCATGTGAAGGACAATGGATATTTTTTGCCTGTGACAAAGAAGTCAATGCAAAGAAGACTACAAAGTTGAGAGTGATCGTCTCTCTCTTTCTCCTTTCCTCACTGGTAGAAGCATGGGTTGTCAGTGGTTGGGAGGAAGTGTGTCAGCTCCAGCTATCAGAGTTTGGTCCCAGGTGTCCCTGGAGCCCTTCCATGGGCAGGCATTCCAGAAGTCAACCTTCCTTTAGGCTGAGGTGGATGAGTGTTTTGAGGTGGAGAGCTTCTTCCAGATTGTTATATTTTTGCTGGTTGGTAGACTGTTTTGAGCTGTTTCTCATTGACTGGGGTGTAGGAGGTGCTGGGCAAATATTTTTGTGTAAGTTGTTATTTCTGCCAGTTATACAGATATGTCTGTTGTTGTTGTTGCTGTTGTTTTCATTACAACTGTTTAATTGTCCTTATCTAGCAAAAGTTACAACCCTATGAACCATATAGCAACATGTTGAAGGTCAAACTGTGGGCCTCTGACATCAGCCTAATTGCTCAAGTGATATTAGCTCAGTAGGCCAAGACATTGACAACCCCAGATGCTTCTTTTTTTTTATATCCAAAGACTGCTTTAGTTTGTTTTATTGCTGTAATAAGGTATGTCCACCATGGCACATTTTTGCTAGCACTCCCTCCTGCTAGACTTTTTCAGTCTCAGTACTTCCCAAGATCTAATTCTTGAAACTGTTATGTACTACACAGAAGTATGGGTTTATGTGTGATGGTACTGAATAACCTACTAGTTGTTTGCATAGCATTAAACAAACCTTTCACAATTTTTTAAATGAAGTATCTCTTTTTCATTTGATATTCTCTTAACTTTTGTTTCTTCTTTGATATTTTCCTTTGAAAGCATTACATTTACTCCAAAGCCATTGCTAGACTTATCAGCTAAAACTCTTCATAGGGTAATCTCCCAAAACAATTAATTGCATCAGTGGACCACTCCTTTCTAGCCCTATTTCCAAGGACCTTTCAAAGCAGACTTCATACTAGATGTGTTTCTGTGGTTTCTCCCCTTCACTTTTTTTTTTTTTTTTTGGCAACAAAATGGAGGATTTAGCATCCTTCTGAGTTAATATCAGAAGTGAACGTACTTCACCATCACCTTGTGTTATGATTATGCTGCCTGGCTTTTCTCCAGATACTACTTAAAATACCAGTACAATCATGATAGTTGATGAGTATAAATGTCAGGAAAACTGGATCTCCTCTTTAATATGCATAAGGATCATTTACATGTTTTCTTGATTTATTGATGATGGGTAAAATATTATTTTTAAGGATATACCCCTGTGTTCTTTATCTTTTCTGTTTAAGGCTTGTATATAATATTACAGCTCTACCATGAAGATTTTCAGAACTGTAGGCAGACTGAAATTTACTTATCAAGTAATGTAACTGCAGCCAGGCAGTTACAAAGAGAGTAACTGCTGTTGTTGGGAAGGGCTGTCTTTCACTATTTTGCTTCCCATAACCATTCTATATAATACAATTGCTTCCATAGGAGCAGTGGTTGGAGCCACAACTCTCAGTTCCTGAGCTGAAATATAGAGCAACTAATTGATTTTGCAGCTTTAATAAGCAGGTCTCATACACAAGCAAGCTACACCTGGAGTCAGTGTTTATCTGCTGATAACAATATTGAAAATCTATCTCTGGGTTGTCTGAAACTAGTAAGAAAAACAGGCAATCAATCCCTTCACTAAAAGTGATGATTGTGCATAAAGTATTGAAACAGTTTTTGTAACCCCCTATGAAAAAGTAGCCATCCTCAAACGGTAGACAGCTACTCAGTGAAAGCACTCTTTTCATTCCCAATATATGTGGCATTTCGTAGGTCAAAATATCAATAAATTAATGCTTTCTCTTGTCTGTTGTTATGATTCTTAGTGTAATGATTTTGTAAAGCAAAATCTGAGAAATCTTTCTGCTAAGTTAATGAAATATTACTTTTTTTGAAAAATTGATGGGAGGGCTTGGATGTGTTTTCTCTAGCAGACACATAGGCAAAACAGCAGAAAAATACTGTGAAAATTATCTTTTTAGGACATAGTCCTTTCTGATGTCTCCATATGTAAACGTATTTATGAAGACATAATTCACAGTCATCACGTGTGAGGAAGGTGGATATTATGCCTGTATATTTGTTCTCACTGAAAAATCAACATTTATCTAATATTTATGTGCAGTGTTCTTAAAAAATAAAAATATAATAACTAATTAATACATAATCTTTTAATTATATTGCTATAAACAAGAATTTGCTTACTTCTAGTAGGAAGATGAGCTTGTTCTCCTAGTGTAAGGTGTATTCTGTAGTAAAAGCCATGGACTATCTGTATTATAGTACCACAATATATACAGGGAAATTACAATTTTTTTCATTTACCCTTGGGTAAACATGCAATTTTGGAAGGGTTTATATATACTAGAAATTTCTTTGACCTTAGACATAACAATATGATTAAAGGTTCAGGTTTTCTCTCTTTCGCCAGCATCACCCCTTTTGTAGTTGTTCACCATCTCAGACTATGGCAATATTAGTCGCACTGAGGTCAGTATAGCTAGAATGGTTGTGACAGTGAACTGAAAATGCAAAAGATGACTAAAGTTATTATGTCACAGAAGTTTCCCCTGCCCTTCTGATGGATGCTTATGGCCCATTGTAACATTGGATAGGATGGGCTATTGCAAAGGAGAACTTAACTGTCATTGAAATCTCCCAGCGCCTAATTGTCCAAACTAAGGCTAATGCTGGTATAACTTTATTATATTTTAAGCAGTTTTTTGTACTAGATTATATTTGCTGCTGTTGGTCAGGCTTTTGTTTCTTATTGTTTCCTAATATAAATAGTTTGTTCTTACTAGCAGAATACAATCCTAGAAATGTCATCTTGTTTGCAAGACTTATCACAATTTTGGTTGTTTTTGTTTTTGTTTTTTTTTGAAAAGCTTTTGGACATAACGAGTGTCCTGATCCTGGAGTGCCAATCAACGCTCGGCGTTTTGGGGACAACTTTCAGCTGGGGAGCTCAATATCTGTTATATGTGAAGAAGGATTTATTAAAACACAGGGAACTGAAACAATTACTTGCATGCTAATGGATGGAAAAGTAATGTGGAGTGGACCTATTCCTAAGTGTGGAGGTATGTATGATATTTCTTTCTGATTCACAATTTGATGTAATGTCTTTTAAGTTGTCACCGTATCAAGTTCAGATTTTTGCAAATGGACAGCACACAGCTCCTGTAAAACCTATTCCTTAATAAAGGACTCTAGTGAGGCATGAGCTTTTATTATAACCCTATCTGCAGGAGTGATTTTTTTTCATAACTGTTATAAGGACAGAAGAAAAACACTCAAAAAATTGGCATAAACATCAGTGATGCGAGCACTGCTATATAACCTCTGTAACAATGAAGCCTCATCTGAGAAACTTATTAGGACTGGAATGGAAATAGTTTACCCTTTTCATACTTTCAGATAGCTTTCATTTTTCACAGGTGGAACTACAAATGTCCCAAAGACATTTTATGCTTGAAAGAATCACTCCTGCCTCTTTTTTTTTTTTTTAGCATGTATTTGTTGGCTTTGAGAAACTGTTTAAAGCAATGAGCTTCAGTACTAGCAATACACCAGTAATATTCATCTCTGCAATTTTGAATTCCAGTCCAATCAGTATCATGATTTGCTTCGTTAATACCTAAGAGAAAGAGATTGCAGGGAAAAAGAAAAGAAGAAGACTGTTCTGTTTTCGCTGAAACTTCTTTTAGTATATTGAAGGTTTCTGTTCTTCAACTTTGGTATTTAAATGTCTTGTTCAACTTGCCACTCAATGTTCTTAAGCAGTCAAGAAGCCTGGGATTTTTTGTTTGATTAGTTGGTTTTTAAAAATTATTTTCATCCAGTTTCATGTAAAAAGATTTCTTTAAAATACAGCTATTGACTTCCTACTGCAGACAGATGAACAATTTAAAATCATTTGAGTGTTCAGTGATGTTTGTTGATACAATATTAGATTAGAATGAAGATGTTGATCTCTTTTCAGTTCTTCAGCTCTGGTATTTAAAACCGTTTGAGAGGTTTTAGCTCTCTGTTGCAGTGCTTATGTTTCTTCTATCCACAGTGCAACCTAGGCTGGGGAAGATTCTCTTAGCAATTGATCTTCATATTTATAGAAGTTAAATACTTCCATAAATCGCAACCTCTAAACACAGTATTATGCATATTTCCAGGGACATGTTTATACTAATAGATATGAAAATGTAATCTTTGCTTCATTAATTAAAGTCATTTTAAGATGACTTCACCTAAAGGAAAAATAAATTAATTCAGTTGCTTGTAATGTTGGGGGTTTTTTTAGGTGTATGATTAAATCAATAATGATAGAATTTCTGATTTATAGTTTGTTACTTTTTATTTTAAACAAAACCTTAGCTCTTATTTTCACTATGTAATTGCCTTCCTAAAAAAAATTTGTTTAATTTTAATACATGAATGTGACTCCTTATAATACACTTTGCATCTAGTTTACTTTCTGTGATAAATTAGTATTGCTTCATAGCATAGATATAAAGTGGGTCAGTTTACCTAGATAAGATCAGTATAGACTATAATGCACTTGCTTTATTATAAGTTTCATGGAGCTGTATAACACTGTTAATAAAATACAAGGTTGCATTTTCAATGTTACATTAAAAATTTAAATTAATGGGAATTTTTTTTAATGTCGAACCATACACAAGATAATCTGATCCATAGGTGGTATGAGATTCTAAATGGAATATATATTGGAATCCTAGAGGTTGGAAGGCTGGCATATATGAATTAGATGTATTTATCAGCTATAGAATTAGATATATTTTTAAAGTTTAAGATAAAATTTGAAGACAATATTTTTAAGTTAATAATGTAATTTGCTCTGCTGGGATGTTCAGAATTTATATTAACTGTGTACACATTTGCCTATAATACATTGTAATTCCATTAAGGTGAAGTTTGCTCATCCTACACACACCTCATCATTTCATTGTCATATATGTCAAGACAAAGGCACAAACTCCACACTCTGACAGGAGGCACTGAATGTGACTGCTGTGAGGTTTTTCTTCCACTGCAGAAATGTCAACTATTACAACATACAGGAAAGAACCATTTAATAATAAATGTGGTGTAGATGGATAGGCTCAACATACTCATTTTTCGGGGCAATCCTGACCAGCCTCTGCTGGGGCTTCCTCCCAGACCTGCCGGTGGTCCAGGATCCCATTTCAGCTCAACTTGTGGCTGTCGGTCCCTGCTCCAGCAACAGTGCAAGTGTGCTGGTCTCCAGCCTCATTATCTGCTGATCTCAACATGCTCATCAGACTTTCTGGTTTGACCTCAGAAATTGCATTCATCTGATAGTCACCAGACCCTTTTCCTGTCACCAATCCAGCCTTGTTCACCTTGCTTAGGTGGAGCTGGATGATAGTCTGTCAGTGAGGGCACTAACTCTGCCTGTGTGTGCGTAATCACCCTTGGCTCCTGACAACTTTCCTCTAGTGAGGCAGCCCTGCTTTTGCTATTCCCTGATGCTTTTGAATTTGGGATTCTTGTCCTTGTGCCTTTCATCCTTCCTGCGTGAGGGTTATATGGAGGATTTTCTCATAATCTCTTGTAACAGTATGCTGTTGTACCTGTGCTGCAGCTCTAACCTTGGTCTTCCTACGTAACTCCTGTAATGCTTAATATCCTGCTGTTCCGTAGTATGGGTGATAAGCTCTTGGAAAAAAGGGTCTAAAACTATGAATCTACAAGATGTTCAGTGATTAATCTGTCATCCTCAAAGCTTTCTTCATACTCATATACAGAAATTTCCTGCCTCAATCCCTGCACCTTACTATACAAAGAAATAAATAGAAATGACTTTGTGAGAATTCTTACATGAGGCTAAAATTTGCTTTTGGTATTTGGCATAGACCTGTGTTTGACAAAGAGATTCTGGTTGATAAGAACCTCTAGTTATATTTTATTTCTAGTGTTTTGTTTTTAACACACTGACAGTGGGTATGAATCTGTCAGGCAACCATCACATAGAAACGAAATAAGGAACAGGGGCTGAAAATCAGTGTAAAAAAGGTCTGTGAAACAATCCTTTGGCAAGATGACTGGAAAGTTTTATTTTCTAAAAAAACAAGGCTCTTTAAGACAAGCCCAGACACCCAGCTAGTCTGAAGGGAAGGACTCCTGGGCCTAGGAAATCATCATGTGATGGTGAAAGTCAGATATAAATTTCTATTGAAGCTTGCACTGCAGGCATCAGAAAGATCCATAATCAGGGGAAGGGTAAGAAAGATTGTCTTTTTTAAACAAACAAACAAACAAACAAAAAAACCACAAAAAAACCCCTAAAACACAACAACAACAAAACAAGCCAACAGAAAGAGAAAAACACTCTATTCTTGTCAGATCCCAAATGCAAAGAGAAATTACTCTGAATTTAGGCAATCTTATAATGGGCATTATATTTAATGTAATATTCATAGGAGTGTTTCTGTAAGACAGCTACTTTTTTGTATTCCAAAGATAATCTTTAACAGTTTCATGTGAATTTTGTGAGAAAATGGAGCTTTGTACAAGTTTAGCAATACTATATTCCAACTGTGGTAGTATACTGGCTCAGAATGAGGCCATCTGGTATATCTATTCTTGTTGATAGATTTTGTAGTTTATAGGCTCCATATGTATTACAAAAATGCATAAGTGGTTATATACAATAAAATGTAGGCATGACGAATACTGTAAAGTTAACCTTCTGTTTGCTGAGGTGAATATGAGTTTAAATACCTTGCTGTGTGTTGGTACTGTTTGCTGAAGGTAGTATGACAAAATGGCTTTAAGGTATAAGGTGAGAATCACTATTCTAAAACTATCAGTGAGGAAAAAAGAATTTCTATATTTTTAGAGATGTTTGAAATATATTGAGTGATGAACTTTACATAGCTTTTAGATACCTTTTTTTTGCCACACTGTAGGAGGAAGATGGGTAATTGTAGCCTTAAAAATGTAAAATACCTCTTTACAACAGTTCGTCATTTTAACATAGGAGTTTGGTAATCTCCTGAGAAAAATGAAGATCAGACAAAGAAATGATAATTCATTATCTTCAATTTTGAGGTGTGTCAAAGAGAGCAAAAGTAATTTATTTTTGTAATGGAGAGGTCCAGAATAATATAGACAATGATATATACTGTGCTGCTTTGTCAAAATGAGCACCAAAATGCTTTCCAGATGTGCAGGTGGAAGAAACACAGAAATTTCAGAAATAGCCAGGTCTTTGGGGAAAAATTCTGTATATTTCTCATTATTTTAGTAGACACATATGTCTATCAAAAGTACAGTAACACCTTTCCAACTTCGTTATGATATATAATGTAGCTCATTTATTTTCATTGTGTAGCCTTCTATGCCTAATGTCCACCACAACAATGGTGTTACAAAAATTCATGATGCAGCTTTCTCATCCTGCAAAGTAAGACACTTCTGTTCTCTGTCTAAATAGATACTTACATGATACTAGTAATCAAAGTTTTTGCGTGTTTTCTGATAACTAAATAAATAGTTATGTTGGTGATGAGGCAGAGTGTACCCTCAGCAAGTTTGTCACAACTTCAAACTGGGAGGACTGGCTGATATGCCAGAGGATTTTGCTGTAATCCAGAGGGACCTCAACAGTCTGGAGAAATAGGCTAATAGGAATCTCATGAGGTTTAACAAAGGGAATTGCAAAGTCAAGCGCCTGGGGGGGGAACAAGGCCATGCACTGATATATGGGCCACCCAGCTGGAAAGCAGCTTTGCAGAAAAGGCTCTGGGGGTCCTGGTGGACACCAAGTTAAATATGTCCATGCACTAAAGAAGGCTAATGATATCTTGGTATGCATAAGGCAAAGCATGGCCAGCAGATTGAGGCAGGGGATCTTTCCCCTCTACCTTGAGTACTGGGGAGGCCATACCTGGAGTTTCTGTCCAGTACTGGACTACTCAGTAGAAGAGAGACATGGATGTACAGGAGAGTGAAACTGAGGGCTGCAAAAATGATTA
>VWZZ01000496.1:15551-33542 GCA_013399095.1 Psophia crepitans
AAGGGACCTTAAAGATCATCTAGTCCAACCCCCTGCCATGGCCAGGGACACCCTCTGTTATATAAAGTTATTTGAAGCCCCATCCTGGCCTTGAACACTTCGAGTGATGGAGCATGCACAACTTCTCTAGGCCACCTGTTCAAGTGTCTCACCACCCTCTTCATAAAAAATGTCTTCTTTATATCCAAGGTAAATCTCCACTCTTTCAGTTTGAAACTGTTATCCCTTGTCCTATCACTACAGGTCTTGATAAAAAGTCTGTCTCTGTCTTTCTTGTAAGCCTCCTTTAAATATTGAAAGGCCATAATAAGGTCTCCCTGGAGTGTGCTTTTCTCCAGGCTGAACAACCCCAACTCTTTCAGCCTGTCTTCATAGGAGAATTGTCCTATACATCTGATAAATTTTTGTGACTCTCCTAACATGTTCTAACAGCTCCGTGTCCTTCTTATGTAGGGGACCCCAGAGCTGGGTGCAGTACTCCAGGTAGGCTTTCACAAGAACAGAGGAAAAAAATCACCTCCCTTTAACTGCTGGACATTTACCTTTTTTTTGTGCAGTCCAGGATATGGTTGGCCTGCTGGCTCATGTCCAATATCCCCGAGTTCTTCTCTGCAGGACTACTTTCAATCCATTCATCTCTCATCATCTTCAGAAGGTCTCCTGACAGATCTCATTTACTTTGGAAGTGAATATTGAAGTGTTTTGGTAACAGGCCAAAAGTTTTTGCTTGTATTTAGAATAAATGACAAGTAATTGTTGCTTTCAGATAATTACAAAATCCATACACATACAGTATAACACACTTTGAGTGCTTTGCTAAGATGCTTTATTCAACAATAAAAGAAAATCTTGAGGAAAAATTAAAATCTTTGTCTACATATAGATGCTTAGTATGTAAATAAATATGTGTATTTGTCTAATGGGCCTGGTAAAGAAAAAAAGGTGAGCTCATACTTCACTTTACAGAATAAAATTATGGGGAAAATTTACAGCTTGATTATATCAGCTGTGTATGAACTTTGAAGCTTGGTGAAATCCAGGTTTACTTGGTAAATTTGTTTAGAAAAGTGTCATAAAACAAACAAGTAAAAGAGAGAAAGAAAGAGAGAAAGAAAGAGAGAAAGAAAGAGAGAGAGAAAGAGAGAAAGAGAGAAAGAGAGAAAGAGAGAGAGAAAGAGAGAAAGAGAGAAAGAGAGAAAGAGAGAAAGAGAGAGAGAAAGAGAGAGAGAAAGAGAGAGAGAAAGAGAGAAGGAAAGAAGGAAAGAAGGAAAGAANGAAAGAAAGAAAGAAAGAGAGAAAGAAAGAAAGAGAGAGAGAGAGAGAGAAAGAGAGAGAGAAAGAGAGAAAGAAAGAGAGAGAGAGAGAGAGAGAGAGAGAAAGAAAGAAAGAAGGAAGGAAGGAAGGAAGGAAGGAAGGAAGGAAGGAAGGAAGGAAGGAAGGAAGGGAAACAAACAAACAAACAAACAGAAAGAACAATCCTATAAGATTTTCCTGTAGGAGATGTCTCTAGTCTCTGAGGGTTCAGATCCTGAGAAGCTCACCAAATCTAATTTGAGCTGGATCAAGTCCTTAATTAGCAATTAAGCAAAGAAGCTCATGAAACAAAAACTTTGTCATACATTTAAAGTTCTATATGGCAATATATTTACATCGATATTCATCAGAACCAACAAAGTATTTAACCATACTTCTAACTGGAGAAATTGTATTTTTCTAGTGTCTATAATTTACTATGTGGCCTACTAGATTTCTGTAGAATCATAGAAAATCCCGAATTGGAAGGGACCCATAAGGATCATCGAGTCCAACTCCTGGCTCCACACAGGACCAGCCCAATCAGAGCAGATGGCTGAGACCATTGTCCAGATGCTTCCTGAACTCAGTCAAGCTCGGTGTGGTGACCACTTCCCTGGGGACCCTGTTCCAGTGCCCCACCACCATCTTAGAGAAGAACCTTTTCCTGATATCCAGCCTAACCCTTCCCTGTCAAAGTTTCATGCCATTCTCTTGGGTTTCTCAATGTAGGTAATATCAATCTCCTACTGAAATTAAATAAATAAAACATACCAAGCAATCCTACGGTCTTTTCCTCACCCATCCATACTACTGATGATCTCACAAAAGTCTGTGGACATATGCACTTGACTTTACATACACATATAGAGCCTGCAGATGTAGTTGGATGCATGAAATTAAAAACCTGCACAGAGCTTTGTGAGACTTAAGCCTAAAAGATCTGGTTTTCCACGGTATTGGTCTTACGGTTCTCACTCTTCCCACCTGTGAGGTTGTATCATATTTGGGATAGACTAGCACTCTCCATAGTGAAAATCAGCATCAGTCAAAGAAGATTATTACTTCTAAGAATCTCTCTTCTGCCATAGGACTGTCTTGACACTGATCATCTAATGGAAACTTCCCTCATTCTGTACCAGATTCTCTTTAACTATTTAAGAATCGTTATCAAAGAAATCTTCTTCATCTTTGTAAAGATTATTCCTGTAATAAATGTGTCATGAAGTCATTAAAAACTTTTAATACGATTATCAATAACTTTGGTTTCAATTATGTTTTAATACAATTTCCTTAGCTTGTATTTGCTCACTATCTCTAAGCAAAAAACCTGCACGTTCTTTTTAGTCTTTCTGGTTGCTGTTGTACATATTACAGCATTTAATATATATTTATTTGCCAAAAGCTTAAAAAATGTCAGCTAATCTTGTAAGGATGGTAAGTATGTCTTTTTCATGAATGAGGAATTTGAACTGTCAATGTGACAAGCAAAATGTGGTCTTGACAGTGAATCCATGTCAAAGCTAAAATAACAATTTATTAGTTTCTAACTTGATACTCAACTGAAACTGTTGCAAGTTTTTCAGTCTCTCTGCTCATAATTAAAAGCAGAAATAGTGACAATTTATAAATGTTGTTTTGTTCTATGTACTTTATCACAAGACACTGTAAAAACACAGTATAAAAGCTTTATCAGAACTTATTGAAGAGTTTGTTTTATCTTTTCAAGGTTTTAATTCAGTTGTCTCCATCTAATTGTGAGCCCCACAGATCCTGTCAGCTTTGAAGCCTTGTTATATCTTCATGCAACTGGATTTTTTTTAATTTGTTCAGTAGATATCCTATATTGAAAATTATAAGCATGAATTACATATAATAAGTCTGTATTATTATACCTCTCTCTTTGTTTCATTTTCAGCTCCATGTGGTGGGCATTTTTCATCTCCCAGTGGAGTAATCCTCTCTCCAGGCTGGCCAGGGTATTATAAAGATTCCTTGAATTGTGAGTGGGTGATAGAAGCTGAACCAGGACACTCTATCAAAATTACATTTGAAAGGTGTTGGCTAATGTTTTTCTTATTTAATATTTTCCAGTTTTTACCTTGAAGCAGGAGTTTATTAGCTCTGTCATAACATTAATTTGCACTGTTTCTAAAATCAAGCAATTGTATTACCAGGTAGGATTTTCCAAAACACCTTAGTGCTTTCAGAGCATAAATTTTATCTTCAGTATAATTTCTGGTTTTGATGCATTGAAAAGCTTTTGCAATTTCTACCCTCTTGCATATATTTAAGCCTATCTGGACCAGTTAAAAATTTTGTCTGCTTTTAAGGATTAGCAGGTTTCATTTGCACCTAACTGTGTTGCTATGATAAATTATACTTCTGAAGTAGGTTTTTTTTCTCTCAAACCTGTGAAATCTTCAGCTCTGAAAATCAGAATCAACTGTGAAAACTGAATTAAGTGCTCTCATATTTTTATTCACTGTGAATATTTAATTATCAAATCAGTTGCTTTGTTTTTATGAAAGGACTGTGTGCTCTCAGGATGGATTTCCAGTTTCCCCAAATTACTGCAGCATTCAACTTTTCCTACATTACTGCCTATTACTTAGTTCCATTCCTGATTCCAAGGATTCAAATGTGTTGAGGAACTTATATTTCTCTTGATAACAGGACTCGGGCATTTCATTTAAGCTCTTTTATGAGAAAGCAAAACCGAAAATGCAGTTTCAAAAAATGCTACATTCTACATATTTGCAAGGATATTTTAGATTCTTCTTCATTGTAAATATTAATAAGGTTAAATGATGATCCAGGAAAAGGGCCTTTGATGATCAAAGTTACAGCGCACAAATATCATGCAAGTACTTTTCAATTGCTATTTATGCAGCTTATTTTGACCACTCCTGGTCACACTCAAGTTAGAAGATATCGCTTCATTTTAATACAATTCAAAAGCTGTTTTTAGCGGGGTATTACAATTACCATCTTCTTGTAGCAAAATTTCTCAATGTGATAAGTTGGTTAAAACTATTTTCTAGTACTATCATTTACACTATACAAAAGTATTCCATTATATACAGAGAGAAAGCAATGTGGACACTTCAGAGGTATTTCCCATCCTTAACATCAAAAGAAAGCTAGTCTTCCAAAATCACTAGTGCTGTACATCAGCTTAAAATGAAACTTTACCAGGTTTTTGCTAATTAAAATACAAGAGAAGTGAATAACTCTCTCTTGCAGGAATTAATCAAACTTATATTAGTTCAAACTTAAAAGAAAATTATTAGTTTTACTCATTGTCTTGTAAATCAAAATGAAAAATAAAAATTTTGGAAATTTCATTAACTGAAGTTTTATGAAAACAAGAATTTATTAAAATAATTCATTTTGAATTCAGCATTTCATTTGCAACTACATATTTGATGTGGACAATCATTTCAAAGTGAAAAGCGTTTTTCTTTTTATTTGAAAAATTCTCTGTCAGCTGTATTTTCTTTGTTTGCACCTGAGTTTGATTAAAACTGACAGTCTTGTGTATACTTCTTGTTTATAATGTGTTAAAGCCTTGTCATAAAATTGCACAACCTCTATTACTCTTGCAGGTTATCATACAATGGTTAGGGTTGGAAGGGACCTCAAAGATCATCTAGTTCCAACCCCACTGCCACAGGGAGGGACACCCTACACTAGACCAGGCTGCCCAAAGCCTCATCCAACCTGGCCTTGAACACTGCCAGGGATGAGGCCTCCACAACCTCTCTGGGCAACCTGTGCCAGTGCCTCTCCACCCTCACAGTAAAGAATTTCTTCCTAATATCTAATATAAATCTCCCCTTATTGTAAGAGCAATAAGAACAACATGTGGTCTCTTCAGATTACAGAGAGCGCTCCTATCCTCTTTATACCCTAGTCTCATTATGACATTATGACACTTCTTTTTCCGTTGCTGCTGACACTCTTGTCTCTTGCCATAAATTGGACTGATATGCATATTGCTCAGATACAACAAGATGAAACCAGAGAGGCCCTGGATACACACATAGGGGTGTGTATGCTTATGTGTTTCTGTGCAGGAATACATGCAAAAATACATCTATCTATGTTTGCACAAAGGTACTTAGATATATAATTACATGTTTGGATGTAAATAAAAATTTATTACATAAACTAAATAATGAAACAAATTTTCATAGTGTACTGAAAGACAACATTTTGTACACTACTAATGTTAGGTTTTTTGACTTAGACTTTGTTATTTTGCACAATTTAAATTTACATTCTGAGACATTCATGCTTTAAGTTCTTTTTAAAGACTTAGTCTAGTCTGACTGTTCTCCTCCTTCTGCTTGCAAATCTTCAGCTGGACTTCCTTAAGACAGAAGGTTAAGTTTGTTGAAATATACACATTTAAAACTATAGCCAAATAGCTTCCCATTTGACTAAAAAAAAAATAAATCATGTTTTCCCCAGTTCTTTATATTTCATCTTTGTCCTGAAAAATATAGAGAAATATTTTTTCTAGCCTTTGTTTGTGCAAATACTAAGACTCTCAAAATAAGTGCAGTCTTTGCAAAGTTGTGGTTTTTTTTTTTTTTACAAATTTTTTTTTCTTTAGTTTCTCAGTCGAGGTAAAACATTTATCATACATGTCTAGATTATTTACATCCTTCTTTTTGGATTTTCTAAGAGGAAGGGAACAGTTCTTACTAATACACATTTTCTGCAGAGTGGCACCTTAACATTACATCAGTTAATCACTTGGACAGTAGTTTATTTCCTTTTAATCACCCATTATTCTATCTTCCTATGCCTTCTCTTTTATGATATTGCATATATGCAAGGTACTGCATTCTATGACTGTATGCTAAAGTGCTCCTGCGCTATGGACCCAGAGACATAGGAATTAAGAGAGAGATCTACAAAGCTAATAATAATAACAACTATTACTTTTTGTCCTTTTATTAGTTTAATAATAACTTATTCATATTTTGTTTTGTGATTGTGCATGTATACTCTAAAAAGTTTACTCCTGTTGTACACGCATAGCTACAACAGATTATCTGTTGGATTCATGTTAAAAGTCATTAATTGAAATTATAGAAGTGAGAAATACAAGTCCTATTCTTCATTGTAATGAAGTGTTTATCATGAAGCCTAATTATGAGTATTTAAATGCTAGAGGTGTTAATGAGCAAACTACTGATTGGAGTACTAGTTACATTTGACTAATGAGTATACAGTGTGCAGTAGGATATTCTACTCATATCCTGACACTGGATTGAGTTGATAGGGTGACTCTTAGAAACAAACATGCATGTTGTAAATATCACAGTAGCTTTATCTGTTCAAATAAGGTAAAAAAGTGTGTGTCACCTCCTGTGTTAAAGTTTGTTTCACTAATATCTGATTGAATGAATTTTTGTGTATCCTCTGTAAGAATAGACTTCACATAGTAATGAAGCCATTCAGGTCAGTTTAAGAACAGTAACTTGTTAAATAGGAAGAAACATTAGAGTGGTCTTACATGAGCACAAAGTGGTTTTTATTCAGTTTCTTATAAACTCGTACTATTTTCTTATACCAGGGAATAACCAGGTGATATATAAATGTATCAGACAAGTTGATCATCAAGAGAAAATGTATTCAAGGAAAAAAATATATATGCATTACCCTTATAAATTAAAATTCAATTGATAATTTTTATGAGCTCAACTACCAAGCAAAAGCATTGTACATAAGCCACTCTTCAAATTTCTTTCAGCTCATCTCACTAAAATCTCACTCAGATTTTTTTTTCCTTAGGTGCTTAATAGTTTTTTTAATCTCCTTATTTTTCTGCTGTTTGTGGTATTGTATATACTTTTTGAGCAACAAGTACTTATGAGAGGATTTCTGTTATGTCTTTGGAGACAAATTAATTTCTTTATGTCTTGCTTTGTATTTATGAGGTCAATACCTTTTTACACTTTCTTTCTTTGAGTACACTTTTGATAAAGGATCTCAGAAAGTAGAGCAAGACTAAATGATCTGTTTCCAAGATCACTTGTTTCTATGGATTAGTGGGAAAAATAAGTACTGGAAAAAGCAAGTTATTGCCTAGTAGCTTTTTAGCAACTTACCATTGTGAGTCGATGTAGGAACTAGCAAAAAAAGAACTTTTCAGTTCTCCATCTTCTAGGTTTATCCTGCTTCATTTCCATGACTCCTTACCACTTTATTTCGGTTCTTTTCTGTGTTATTTCATAACAATAGTACATGGATAAAAGAAAGCACATGTTTTGGAGATTTAATTTGTTTTCTCATCTTTCACCAGACTTTTTTAGATCTTTAGGCTCAGACTTGTGGGACATAAATGCTGAAATAGAGTTCTTCAGTACTTTGGCATTAGTCATGCCATTCCTTGAATGGATTTCACAAAGTCAGATTAGGCATCTAAGTGAATCAGAGAGAATTAGGAATATCTGAAAGGTCCTTGTAGGATCCTGCTGTTAATTGTTTCTTTTTAATTTTGAAAAGGTTTTTCAATAATCCATCAGAGAGTCCATTAACGTGGTATAACTGGTGTAAAGTTTGTCATAGCAAGAAAGAGAGAAACCACTGTCAATATACCAAACAGGTGTTTGGGATTGATGATACCATCCAAAGCAAGACAAGTAAGGAGACATCTAGCAGCACTGTCACACTCAGCTCTTCCTTGACAGAGACAGCACACATGCTGTCTGTAAACAGGCATTTTGCTTCATTAGTCCTTTCTAAATAGGATTTTAAATATTATTTTTTTTTTACCATAACTTCTGTCACTGCTTTGAATTGAGCCTCAAGTGACACAAAGCCACTGGATTCTCAGAACAACTTCAATAATTCTGTCTCTGCTTATATATGATTTTAAGGATAAATGCTCAGAGTATGATTCTTTGATAAAGTACCTTGATGATATTTGTGCCAAATGGAATGGATATAATAAAAGAATGCATCAACGTATCCTCTTTATAACTTACTTACTTTTTCCAAAAATAAACCTAATCTTGTGCTATAAAATAGTATATATGGTAGAAATAATCTTTGCTAACATGCTAGTTGTTTCTGGCTTTTGTTTCCTGCAATACAAAGTAGCTCAAGAGTTTAAACTCATTTTAATAAGGCACTAACCTGAAATTTTATTATTGCATTAATTATATAGGATAAGTAATACTCTTATATTGATATTGTAAAATAGATAGGTGGAAAAATATTTAGAAGAATATGACCAGAATAGGAGAGTAGTTTTAACATATGGCTTTCTTTGTATGGCTTTATTGTACTTGTTTTAACTGCTTCTTACATTTGTGCCTCTGCATGTTTCCTCAATTGCAGATTTCAGACAGAACTCAATTATGATGTCTTGGAAGTTCATGATGGACCAAATTTATTATCTCCACTGCTGGGATCTTACAATGGTACACAGGTCCCACAATTCCTGTTTAGCAGTAGCAATTTCATTTATCTTCTTTTTACAACTGACAACAGTCGTTCTAACAATGGATTCAAGATTCACTATGAAAGTAAGTAATTCTGAATTGTATGATTTGATTTCCCCATCAATGCTTATCCTAGTTATAAATATATCAAGTTGCACAGGTATCATCTTTGGTAAATTCCTGTTATTTCTCAAAGTGAGAAAGATTTAGTGACGTTGAACTGCAAAAGAGATGAATGGTAATTTCACTTAAAATTTAATGTCATTTCTTTACTGCTCCTTACTTCAGGAATCAGAAGAGGGAATGGAAAACAAATGCCTTTCTTTTGGATGTTGCTTTTATGTTCTCTTATTCTTATCTTCTATATAACACAGTTTTTTTGGTGTGTAAAACTGCATGAGATCGGGAAGATTATGAAAACCTAGGCAAATGCCTGAATTGCTGTCCTGATTGATGTACCTGCAACTCTAACTGAAGCAAATGGGAAATGCAGTTTACCCTAGTGAGCTGAAAGTCAAGCTATGAAATTGGTTGATCATGGTTTTTCAGGAATTTAAAAACCTCTGTGTGTGATTTGTTCTGACACATAGATGTATTCTTTTTCACTTAATATAGTCATATAAACTACACTGCAGGATCTGTAAGATTTCATACTTTATGAATTCTTTAAATTCATATAGTAGATATATTATCATGTCATTAATCTTTCGGTTTCTGAATATACCTTTTGTTGTAATAAGTCATATTTTCATGTGAATTTTTTTTTGTTATCCCTGTCTAATTTGCTTAGTAAAGGTCATGAACACATTATTATCTATCCATTTCTGTTTCATACTCCTACCTGTTGGAACTACCAGTAAACAGTTTTCATATGTTCTCAATTTTTTACATTATTTTTGGCCATTTCACTATCCCTGACCACTAATGATAAGAATATTAAATACAATATATGTGGAAGTGACTTTGCCAGATAAAATTTGGTCTGATTTAAACTCCAGTGTCACGTTCTGGCTGTTTATTGCAAAAAATCTATTGTTATTCCAAAATTCTTTACTGTCCCAAGCTTCACTCTCATAGTCCATCTTTATAATCTTCTACAATGTGAAGAACTGATGATTTTATTAAGTTCTTATCCTTTCTGGAAGGATGTCTATACTCACACATCAGGAAAACTAGATTAAAATTGCCAGCAGAGACTACTAAATTCTTAAAAGATTGGCTAAATAAATAATGTTAACTGGTAGAAATTATACTTCGGGAATGTGAACAACAAAAAGAGGAAAGCTGCACATATTACAAATATTCTTATAGCAAAATGTTTCAATTAAATAAAGTTGGAAGGAAATCTAAAATTTCATTATAAACTAATTTTTAAATTTCATTATAAAATCTCTTTCTTCTAAAATTGATCCCCACCCCACAGTTCTCTTTACATTAGTGAAGAATGAAAATGAAATTTATATTATCAGAGAAATTTGAATATATACATCTTTACAATTTCTATATAAAATTAACCTTTTTCAGTAACTGTTTTGCTGCTTAACATTCTCTGTCTATATACAGACATCTGATTTTAATTTTATTTTTATTTAATTCTTACTGGTTCATCTTCTTTTATTATACAGTGCAGCCCAGTTCTGATTTCCCTTTTCTGGATAAATAATGATCCTCTATTCAACATTTCCTTCTTCAAATATCAAAAGCTGAAGTTTTTTTTTAATACATTCTCATTTTCTATGCTAATTATTTCTTTCCACAATTAATTTCTTTGTTAGGAAGGATATTTTATGTCTTTTGTGTAGGAAAAAAAGGAATAACACTAATAAAAAATCTTACACTGAATACTTCTAATTTGCTGACTTCATTAATATTCCTGGAGGAATATTTTGTTTATTTCTTTGTTTTTCCCTGATTCTTTTATAATGTAGTTAAACTTCTCACTGAGAAATAATCTAAAAGGGTTTAATTTTTTAGTACACATTAAAATTCTCTTTATCAAGTCAAATTCTCTTCATTCCTTTTTCTGCTATTCTTTACCTTCTCAATATCTCACATATTAAATAACATCAGGTAGGAGAATTGTTTATGTAAATAGTTGATCTATGTAAATATTTCAAAGATAAATGTCAAAGGAAATAAACGAAATTTTGGCTAAGATAACAAAGTTTGATCTGGAAAAATTAAAGAAAGACCAGAAATGAGAATTTTGAATGATCATCAAAGCTTTTCAACATCAACATCAGGGACAAAATCACTTAATGTTACTGAGATAGGATCAAACTAAATATCCTAGAAATTATGTGACGTTTTGCTCTGCAACAGCGGCAGGATGAATTTCCTTATCCATAACATAATGATAACACAAAGAATTATAGTGCAAGAATAATTGTCTGAAAATGAGTGATAATAAAGTCTTCACCCTCACTTACAGCACAGTGAATTACTTTATTAAAAAGAAATAAAATCTTTAAGTTGTTTATTTAACTTTGTTTGTTTGTTTGTTTAATCTAGGTGTAACTGTTAATACTTACTCTTGCTTGGATCCTGGCATACCAGTACACGGACGTCGTTACGGACATGACTTCTCTATAGGTTCCACTGTCTCATTTAGTTGTGATCCAGGTTATAGGCTAAGTCATGAGGAGCCTTTGCTATGTGAAAAAAATCACTGGTGGAGTCACCCACTCCCAACTTGTGATGGTAAGGATGAACAGATAAAATACAGAGTACCTTAAAATAGACACATTTTGCCAAACTGTTAGTCAAAATGAGCTAAATGTTGGAGTTTGTAAAACCTCAAGTTTTTAGAGAAAAAATACTAGGTAGAGGAAAAAAAATGTTATAACTCTGTGTGATAAGATATCTAGTAATAAAAGTAGAGAATAATATATATTTTTTTTAATCAGCAGATTATTGAAGATATGTGTATCTAAATATGTGATACCATGAGATGATTGCCAAATAGGTCAAGGCATGCAAGGTTAATGTATATCTGCTTGTAAAGCACTTATTACAAATGCTTGTGTTTGGGTGTCCATCTATGGACACAGGTGTGCTGACATAAAACACATGAGATGTGGTTAATTTATATGTGAGTCAAAACCTGCATTTTCTCCTGTTTCATGTTGATCATTGTGTTCCTAGCTTGTTAATAGAAATTGACAGCCTTCAATCACTGTAAAAATTGATTAGGGTTTCATTATACCTGAAGATAAAATATATGATTGTTAAAACAGAAAAAAAATGGTATAAAGTAACATGTCATACATTTTAAAGTCTCCAATATATCATTAAAAAGTCTTCTTGAAAAAAATATCTAATATTTTCAATCATCTCTTGTTATCCGAGTTGTTAATTTTAATCCATTTTCCCAGTTAGGGTGATATCAATTATATTGAATATTAGCAAAGTATATTCTAATGTTTATTAAGTTGCATATTTGACATGTTTTTCTCTCAAAATAATTTTTTTCCTCTGAGCATATTACATGCTTTTCTGATGATAAAAATGCTATCAGGAATAAAGTACCCACTTAATTCTAGAGTAATATTTAACAACAACCAAAAATCTACTTGACTTGTATGAGCTTTATAATGCGTGTGATGGTACATTTTTCTAGAACAGTTCTTAGTGTCTCAGAACACTCAGTTAGAAAGAAAAAGCCAAATTTGCGTGAAGACTAACGAAAAAGTTCACTGAATTGAGTGATATGCCGTACAGAAAGATATTTATTTTCACTGTATTTCTTTCTTTAAAAAGAAAGGGATAGGTAAGGAGGTTTCTTGCCCTTCAGCTTATATAGTTAACAAATGCTTTAGTTTTTATATTTCAATAGATGGAACATGTCAGTATATGATGATATTCAAAATCTGTGGTGGTAGAAAGGGGTGTGAATAATCACTTTCCTGAAAATGGCACTCTCTAGTTCAGCAAGCTCATTTCCTAAAGGATTCTGCTTCTCAGTCAGGTTCTGGGAATGAAGAATTGCAGGATTCCCACAGCTCACAGTCAAGGGGATTATATTTTGCTGAATAGACCATAAACATAAGATGTATGTTCTCATAGTGATAGGCACTAGATGCTAACCATCTAAAACAAACATTATTAACACACTCCTTATGAACACTGTGCTCTACTGTGAAATAAAGTTACATATTGTGATGAATTTCTTCCTCAAGACGCTGAACTAGCTTGCAATTCATTAAGTAAATGAGATTTTTTTTTCTTTTGAGCATGTTGCTAAATGGCAATTGTCCATTGAATAAATATGCGCTAAAGGCAGGACTGAGTACATTTATTCTAGTAAATTTAATCAATTCATGGTTGAACTCATTTTAATTTCATTGCTGAATTTCTTCTCTGGTGGAATGTTTTTAAATAGGATCCAGAGTCATTGGACCCCCAGGGAGAAAAGGGCATTTGCTAAATAGCTGTTCTTTACGTAAACTGTGAGGATGGGTTTGTGTTAATTGTGCCACTAATAAACACAGTGGTCACTGTTCCTGCTCATTCAATATATTACTCTGAGAGTTTCTGAGGAATTGAGTTATTTCTTCATTGTTCTTGTTGGTAATTACATCATGTAGTGTTATGCAGACAGACCATGATAATAGTGCAGACAGATCATAACAACTCATGAGTGTGTTTTGGAGGAGGAGAAGGGTGTAGAAAAGAAAGAAATAAAAAAGAAAAGATTTCTTAGAACCAATTCTTCTTCAAAGTAGAAAGAAGATTGTGTTGACTGTAATGCTAGTCTTGAAGGAGTGTAAACTACTTTTTTTCATGAGGTGGAGAATGATCGTTTGAAAATGAACAAACTGTTTCCTTCCTTAAAGACGGGCCTTAGGGAGTCATTATGACAGGCTGCATAATTCATTCATATTTAAATAATTGATATGCATGAAGGATTTCATAGTTAATTTCCTTGGTTTTGATTTTTATGTATATTTACATAGATAAGGCACAATATTTCTCAGCGCACTATGTATTCTCTCTGTGTGTATGTGTATATATACACATGTAGACTCAGTTTTATATATACAGAAGTATAGCAAAGCATTTCTGAAAAAAAATTAAAACCGGAGCTCTCTGACCTTTGAGAACAGTAGTATCTATTTTTTCTCTTTAAAGATAAATATTTGAGGAAATATTTTCAGAATCGTAGAAGTTATAGAAGAAAGAAACCTCAGAATCTCATATAGTCCAAACTCACCCCCCAAAAAGGGGGTCCAATACGGATGTTCAATCAGGTTGCTCAGGATCCTACACAACTTATCTCCAAGGGGAGAGATTCCATTTCTTCTCTATGCTATTGTTTGAATACACAACAGATACTCTTAACACCTACTGAGAAATTCCAGTTGCATCTGTTACCTCTCATCCTTTCACTGTGGTGAAAACTACTTGAATTTATACGGTACTTGAATTGTTTTACAATTTTCAAGACAGCAACTCTACTCTTTTAAATGAGTTATACAGCCATAAAATTAAGACTTCTTCAAAGAATGAAAAGTAAAACCTATAATCTTCATCAAACCATCAGCCCCTTTTCAACAGTCTGTAGACTGTTATGAAGATCCTGTTACAAATACTTTAGTGTTGTTAAGTATGACCAAAATGGCTAGCTCTCTTGGTAAAATACTTTTTTATTTCTTTTCAAAAGAGGTGGCACTGATCAAGGCCTACAGTTTTGCCATTTTAATTTTTTTTCCTTCCGTGGTTCATAGGTAAATGGCTTTTTTTTTTTTATCCACACAGAACAGAGAAAAATGATTGCTATTAGCATGTACATTTATTAATTTTGAAATAGTTCATCTGAGGATGCAGTTTGGTCTATATATGATAAACATGGGACACATTACCTAGAAAAATAAACATACAAATAACTAGCAACCATTCTTTTCAAATAAGAATACGTACAGGCCTTCAGAAATTAGTCATACTTAAGAGAGAGAAAACAGATGGTTTTGAGCTTTGCTTAGAAAATATTACTTGTATTATGTTTACACCTTTCCTATCTAACATCTAGACATGATTCACTGGGTACCTACCTATTTGGACACCTTTGAATTTCTTATCTGTAATCTCCTCTCAGTGCTTAACAAAAGAAAAAAAAATCATGTCTTTTCTATATGAATATTATAACATAATTTTGCTTTTAAGCTTCGAATATATGTGAGAAAACCTATTCTGCACAATATATGAAGTATTATATTGATCCCATTGTAAAAGGCAGGAAAATTAATGTAAATTTAGATATCTAATTGAGAGTGTAAAGTGTTTTTTATTCACTTCATGATGACATGAAATTGAATGCTAATACATAATAATTCTTATTCATTATTTGAATTAAGAATAAATATTGTCATTCCACTTGATCTTCATTTACTTAAGAAAATTAATAAATAACAAGAAAAATATTGAAGCAAGATGGAAAACATTTAATGTTTATATTGAAAACACCTAGATTTCCAAATGAATTAGCAAATATTACTTGTGCAGTACCATGAGGAACTTATCCAGGAAATATGACAGAGGTGATATGTCATTTCTGTTAAGAAATCTCTAAGCTAAAAACAATATTTTTATTAAAATACATCCATTAAAAAACCTGCTGCAAATATTTGGTGTGATACATGCCAGAATTGGAAGTGAATAGCATGTCTTGGTCTGTCTTAAATTTAAATAAGAAGGTAAAAATACAACAGTTTATGTTGCGAGTAATTGAGGCTACACTAGTTTCTATTTGGTTAGTCTCTTATGTAATATAACTTAAGTCCAAGGTTTCTTTCTGGAAACCGATTATAATAAATTGATGTCCATATTTTTGTTCACTTGTTATTACTTGACTACATCTCATTTTAAGACATATTGCTTCTTCTGTAATGAGGGAAGACAGATGCTGAAGTTCTTGATTTATGACTGTCATGGTTTTTCTCAGCTGAAACCAGGACAATGATGCACAGTATATAGGATTCAAATTCTAATTCACTGTTTCCATATCTTTAAACTATATTTATATTTCTGTTTTATTATCAAATCACACAGTAAATTAAAATCACCTTAGATTTTTAGTTGGAAGTTAGAGTTAATTAAGGAAATGAATGTAATATGGCCTCTATATATGTGCAGCACATGCACATATATACTTGTATTTACATATATACATACACCAACACATTCATGTATAAATAGGTTTACCTCTTTTTCACTCTGTAGTTCTTTCTGAACTAGCCTATGTTATTAGTCTTTCTCAATGATGCTTGAAACCATTTGTAAAAATAATCATTACTAATCAATTATAAATATGTGTTTTCTCTTCCCATCACCTCTGAAAACAGATGGGTTTCAATTATTTGTAATTGCAGCAACCTGACCTTACTGAAAAACACTTTTTTTTTTTTTTTTCCTGAGGGCTTCTGTTCTTCTTAGTTGTGTTTTCTCATTTTTGAGAAAATTGAGTTATGTTAGTTTCTGAGTTGTGGTTAGTGACCTATGGCAAGTCTCTTGAAAAATATTTGTATATCAAAATGGTATAATTTGAAAACATCGAAAATATTGTTAATTTCCCAGATATCACCTTCTTCAGTCAGGCTAAAAAGGGGAACTGGCATGACTTTTTTTTACTGCATTGCTAGTGAACACCGTATGTAGAAATACAGATACCTGTGTTTATATATCTGGATTATTTTCTCTTGCTTTACTATAATTACAAATATATTCTCTTGATAGTTGTCTGTCCTTCTTGGATATGGTGACCCCTTTCTTCTCACATCCAGTTTTCTTGATAACCTCCTATTACTGCTATACCCTTCATAACTCTGAGACTGACTTATATTACATCAAAATAAATTAGTTTTAAATAGATGGTAAACCTTATTCAAAAACCTCAGGTGACAGAGAACACCATTAGTTGTTGATGAGTTTTATTTCATGGTATAAAATACAAAATTTAAGAGGTAAGAGGCTTTTCTGTGAACAAGTGTTAAGCTAACTATACAGGCTAACCTCTGCAGGAAGAGATTATGCAAACCAGCTTCTGCAGTAAAATGTAAATATGTTAAAAATAGAACAGAGGACATGTGAAAAAAAAAACACACTATGAATTAAAACATCACTTTCCTTGCTTATTAGCTGCTGCAATTGGTAATGCAGTGGTCATGAAGATGGAAAATGTGTTTTACAGGAGATTAAGAAAACCTGTTTCATGATGAAAAGAGTATTTTACAGGAGGTTAAGAAAACCTGTCTCTTTTAACGGATCCAAAGTCAGAGATACTAACGTGCTTTGCCAGCCTTCCAAAGTGAATCACCAAGAGGGAAAAAAACATAATGAGTTTACCAGAAGAACAAATGGGTAAAAATCAACCATGAATAAGTTTAGGCTAGAAATTATGAGACTTTTTCTAGTATTGGGCTATTGCTTTTCTGTAGCAGTTTTATAGTAGCATGAAATTTCTTCTCGGAAAGGGTGGTCGGACATTGGAATGGGTTGCCCAGGGAGGTGGTGGAGTCACCGTCCCTGCAGGTGTTTAAAGAAAGGTTGGTTGTGGTACTTGAGGACGTGGTTTAGTGGGTAATAGGTGTTGGGGGTACAGCTGGACTAGATGATCTTTGAGGTCTCTTCCAACATTAATGATTTTATGATTCTATGATTCTATGAAATATGGCCTGAAATAGAACTTGATAATTGTATGAATGACACAAGTCAAGTGCTTTCATTACAACTATTCATGTATTTCAGCGACAAAGCATGGCCTGCATGTGTCCCACTGGGACACTTACGAGTAGCCTGAAGGAAGGTTACAAAATTGTTTGGGCCAAAAAATATTTTCAAACCATATAGGACCATTTTCTAAGCTAGGCTTGCTTTCTGTCACTTTTATGACTGCTCATGTTACTGAGCAAAATGAATGCGGTTGTGATCATTTACAACAAAAGTAAGTAATCAACCCAACATTGTAACAATTTATTTCACCTAAACATCTGGCTTAGCCACTGAATTCCACTGTTAAATTTTAATCTTCATTCACAGTTATCCAAAACTTGCTTTTTGTCAGGTCATTTCTGATCACCGCAGTGTTATAGAGATACTTCAAGCTATACATCCAGGCACCTATTTGTATTTCAGTCGCTTCCATATGTTGGTCTCTTTATTTTTTGTTATTTTGTTTCTCACTATTATGAAAACAGAGTAACTGGGGGGGGGGGGGGGGGGAATTTAGGAGGGTTTGGTT
>VWZZ01000496.1:33788-86015 GCA_013399095.1 Psophia crepitans
GAAGGGGGGGAGGAAATTAGGCATGTCTTGGTTCTGCTTCTCTTCTTGTATAACAAAGAAATTATTAGTGTGTTAGCAACAAAATATTCCATTTTTCCATGTTAGAACACCAAGCTAATGCTTCAGTTTTTTGCTTCATTCTACTTTAGTCAGTCCTAGTGTCCATCTCTTTATAATCAGCTAAAGTGAAAGAAAGGTTCCTTATAGAATCTGGAAAGCTGTGTGGAGTTTACCTTTTGCTGGTTTGTTTTCATGTGTTTCTGTTTTCCTATGCACTCTAAAAAAAGAGTCTAATCCTGGTAGTCATATATGCTTGGACTGTTTACCATCTCATCAGGAACAGTGCATACTTTATATTTCGGATCTGTCAACTTGGCTTTTTTGTGTAAAATACTGGTCCCTTCATGCCTTTTTTTGCCATCTGCTAGCTTTCATAGAGTTATGCTGAGTGCCTGATGGCCTGCCATAGATGTTTTGTCATCATTTGCATTCTGAAAGGTTTTCCAAATACCCACTGTAAAATATGTTATTTGGACTGTTTTCCAAGATTATAAAAACTGTTTGCATTTTCTTATTTAATAGAGTTGGCCTAACATATGGACAAAGTAGGTAGTTACCATCAGAAGCTCCAATAGCATACTGTCATAGGCCTGATTCTGTTTTACTGACGTCTAAATATAACAAGATCAGGTGATAAATGGACAGTGGTTACCTTGATTGTCTCTTCATCAGAGAAGTGAGGAGGAAAATTAATATGCTGTGGACATTATTCTCCTGTGGCAACAATTATGAGATTCGGCAGTTGTGCTCATACAATGTCCTATTTCAGCCTATGGTACTAGATCTGCAAATTTCCGACTTTACAATTAGGCCAAAAAGGCTAGGAAGTTGGCAAGAGAAATAGCACATGCAGAGAAATCATGAGGCTACTCAGATAAATATACATGTTTACAATAGAAATGTGGTTTGTTAGGATGTTGTGGTTTAGCCCCGGCTTGCAACTAAGCACCATGCAGCCGCTCACTCACTCCCCGCTGACAGGATGGGGAAGAGAATCAGAAGAGTAAGAGTGAGAAAACTCATGGCTTGAAATAGAAACAGCTTAATAGGACAAACACAAAAAGGAAAATAATAATAAATACAAAACAAGTGATGAAGAGCATAATTTCTGATCACCCAAAGTTGATAGTAAGCACAACCCCCAGCTGCCCAGCCTCCCAGCCCATACATGCAAGCAAAACAAGACAAGGAATTCATTCCCCACTTCCTATAAGCTGCCATCTCCAGGAAAGAAGGGCTCCATCATATAGAAACATAGAATCATTAAGATTGGAAGAGACCTCCAAGATCATCTAGTCCAACTCTCCCCCTACCACCTATATTACATACTAAACCCCTAAGTACCACATCCAACCTTTCCTTAAACAACCCTAGGGACAGTGACTCCACCACCTCCCTGGGCAGTCTGTTCCAATGACTAACCACTCTTTCCGAGAAGAAATTTCTCCTAATCTCCAACGTAAATCTCCCCTGGCGCAACTTGCAGCCGTTCCCCCTAGTCCTGTCACTAGTTATCTGTGAGAAGAGGCCGACCCCCAGCACACCACAACTCCCTTTCAGGTAGTTGTAGAGGGCAATAAGGTCTCCCCTGAGTCTCCTCTTCTCCAGACTAAACAACCCCAGTGCCCTCAGCCGCTCCTCATAAGACTTGTGCTCCAGCCCCTTCACCACCTTCATTGCCTTTTTCTGGACACACTCCAGGGCCTCGATCACAGAATCACAGAATCACAAGGGTTGGAAGGGACCTCGAAAGATCATCTAGTCCAACCCCCCCTGCCAAGGCAGGGCCACCTAGAGCACATCACTCAGGAACGTGTCTTTCTTGTGGTCGATGTCTTTCTTGTGGTGAGGGACCCAAAACTGGACACAGTACTCGAGGTGTGGCCTCACCAGGGCTTACACATAGCAGTTACTTGGGAAGATAAATGCCATTACATTGAAGTCGACGCTGTGCAAGATCCCCACAAGGCCTCCAGCTGCCATGCCTTTCAGCACACCTCCAGGCTATAAACTGAACATGACATTGTATGGTATGGAATATCTCTTTGATCAGTTTAGGTCAGATGTCCTGGCTGTGTCTCCTCTCAGCTTCTTGGATGCCCCCCACCTCCTTTTTGTTAGCAGGGCAATGAGAGAAGCTGAAAAGTCCTTGACTACTTAGTAACAACTAAAAACATCAGTGTGTTATCGACATTGTTCTCATCCTAAATCCAAAACACAGCACTACACCAGCTGTCAGAAATGAAATTAACTCTGTCCCTGCCAAAACCAGCACGTAGAACAATCAATCAAATTTAGCTAGGCAAAACAGACTGATCTTTATCTTAGGAAAAAGGATGAAGTTCCATTTCTGCTTTATAAGAAAACTGTAATTAAATGTATACTTTTTATTCAGTGCCCTAAAGATAGTGACGGCATGTGATGCCATAACCTCATTATGAAAAATTATTGACCTTTATGAAAAAATTCCTAAGTGCTACTGAAATGTCTGAAAAACACATATATTTCCTTGAGAAAAATGTCTGCTTAGGTACAGGATAAGGTGGAAGGTACATTCTGGATATTCTCTTGATTCAGTGTATGGCTTGCTCTCAAATAAGTTTTGAATGTACTTCTACAAGGAGAAAATTATGACTGGTCAGCATATTCATTCTCAAATAAATAGAATTAATTACAAAAGCAAAGATAGGTGTAACTTTCATGACTTACTCCATCAATGTGTAGCAGAAATTGTCATAAGTGGAATAAATAGCAAGATACAGTAGAATAAATCATAGAATCATAGAATTGTTTTGGTTAGAAAAGACCTTTAAGGTCATCAAGTGCCAACAGTTAACCTAACACTGCCAAATCCAAACACTAAACCATGTCCACAAGTGCCACATCTACACGTCTCTTAAATATCTTCAGGGATGGTGACTCAACAGCTTACCTGGGCAGCCTGTTCCAGTGCTTCACAACCCTTTCAGTGAAGAAATTTTCCCTAATATCCATTCTAAATCTCCCCTGCTGCAACTTGAGGACATTCCCTCTCACCCTGTCGCTTGCTACTTGGGAGAAGAGATCGACCCCCCACCTGGCTACAACCTCCTTTCAGGTACCTGTAGAGAGCAATCAGGTCTCCCCTCAGCCTCCCTTCTCCAGGCTAAACAACCCCAGTTCCCTCAGCCACTCCTTATAAGGCATGATGTAACATGTTACTCACGACACTTTTCTCCTGAAGAAGTATGATGTTTTTTGAGAACTGTTCAGATATTGAAAGGCCAAACTTCTCCCACCTTTTTGATCCATACTGTTGAGTGCTACATTAGTAGCTGCTGCTGAGTTACAGGAGAAGTAGGAGCAGGTTAAGCCTGCTAGTGTAGCCTCTCTCAGTAAGAGATATTGCTCCTCTAGCCCATGACATGCTCCTTTCCTCATCCTCACTCCAGTGGCAGCAGGCTGGGAAGCAGGAATGTGAGCAATAGGTGAGCAACAGCTTGTGCAATAAGAGAAAGAGGGACTAATAGTTGTATTGATTGGAATTGCAGACAGGTAACTGCCATTTATGTATTTCCTGAACTACCTTTCAACAGCTTTAGCATGTGCTAAAGAGAAAACCTTATTGTTAAAAACGGGAGTGCTGAATACTGGCTTAGGTTAAGGTGTGGTCAGAGAAACTACAGTTGATACCAATACAAATTCTGAAAGGAAATTGATTGAGAGCTTGACCACTTAAAGCTGAAAAGGGAGAGTTTGTGTTAATTACTTTGGAAGAGCTGCTTATATTAAGAATTGCAGTCAACTTTCCTAAAACAGTCTATATTACTTTACTTAAATCTGATGGGTGACAGTAACATAGTTTACTGTTTTTTTGTATCCTTGAAAATTTCTACAAAATAATTTTGGCAATACTTATAATTAGACTAAGAAAAGTAAAATGAATAGATGTTTTTAATCTTGAAGGGAAAAAAAAGGAGAAAAATAGAAGTACTCGTTTGTTTTATAGTGTATGCCCTTCTGAGATAATCTATATTCAGAGAACTATGATGTAATGACTTTGCTTGGTACTGAGTTTAAATCACCATTATTGATAAAAGATAATTCTAAGGCACAAGAGCCTCTTCACTACTGAAAATTACTCAACTAATTTTGTATTTCAAAAGCTCTGGAATGGAAAATTCACCGTTAAAATGTAATGGTGAATTGTGAAGATATTTATACCAGTGTTGTAAGACTTTATGTTTCTATTTTGTGTTATTCAAGTTGTAATTTAATTTTTATATTGCTCAATTGCTGATTACTTTTACAAAGTCACTATGGATGCTATAGAAAGACTTAGTCTTATACTGGCAATTGACATTGTCACTTGGACTATAGATACAGATACGTGTCCAATAATTAGATAAAAGAAACAATGTCATGCGTCCCTGTAATAATATTTTCCATCAGTAATTCTTCAACAGGAAAATCCACTCTATGCCATTTAACTTTGGCTCCATATCTTCTTATGCCTTCATCTTCCTGATGAACTTGTGACTTTCACAGAATCTCAGGAAAATGTGAAAAAGTAGCTAAGGAAACTCAATTTTTGCTTTCTTAGTACCTATTACAAAGCATGTTATTCCTTGATAATATTTCTTTTTCATATTGTGTAAAAATGAGCTGTACTTATACATGGAGTTGCTGAATCATTTGAACAACTGTTTTTAAGTTGTTAAAGCAAGAAGGTTTTAAAAAAATTGTTTTCTTATATTTTCTCTCCATAACATTTAGATTAAGTATTTTGTTATTATTTTCTTTGTTATTTCTAGCTTTATGTGGTGGAGATGTTAGAGGACCTAGTGGAACAATTTTATCCCCTGGTTATCCTGATCTGTATCCGAATTCACTGAATTGTACATGGACTGTGGATGTTACCCATGGAAAAGGTAAATACATCCTTTTCTCCACCTTTTTTTTTTTTTAAATATGTAAGTCCAGTATTCTGTGCTACACAAGTAGATCTAGGTTAGCAGCTACGAATGAATTAAGAATTGTGTTACTGAATTTTGGTTTTGTCTGGTTTTTATTGTAGTAATTCCTAGAATTCCAGATGTGGAATAGGTCCTAATGTTTTCCACAGAATAGAAAATTTGTAAGAGTTTATAGTCCAGGTAACAGATAGTTGAATCTGTGCACATTAATTCATCTATGTGAAAGAGGATGAATGCTTTTTCTTTGTTGAGGAGGAAAAGTGTTATCTTAGAGAAAGATTAGCTGTAAGTAGTCATTGATATTTAGACTTGGTATCAACAGGAGAATCTGAAATAGACAAATGAAGATGTCATTCATGTTATGGCATAAAAAGGGAATAAAGATAATGAGAGAGGACTTGTTTAAAAGATTGCTCATTATGCTAAATTTTACATTATGACTAGTTGGTGACAAGGAAATGTCAGAAAGAAAAGTCCTATTATCTTGAAGAAAAGAACCTATTTCACCTTACCGACACACATTTTCAGGGTGGCAGCATATAAATGACAGTTTAGTATGCATTTATGGATTGAATAAATAATACAGTTTAGAAATAAATGTAGAGGGGGAAAATAATAAATGATCTAACCCAATAAGAGAGCATTTAGAGAAATAAGAAAGGATTACAGAATAACTACATCACAGAAGCTGAGGACAGGACTTTTAAGAAAAGGGTGGCTATTTGTTGAAGGGAGATTTCAGGACACAGACAAAATACTGGTTTTATATTTCTTTGAAATAACACTTAGTGAGATCCTTTCTCAAAGAAAAGTTAACACAGAGGAGGGGTTAGAAAATGCTTAGGACAAAAATGGAAGGTCGGAATTCCAGATAGCAAAATTTCCTTCACAGTGCATCCTACTTGCTTTTGAGTGAAAGGTTTTGGGACTCGATGAGAAGAGCTGGTCAAACTTAGATTTTTGTTGGTATTTTATTTTAAATATGGGAGTGACTGCATAGTACTTGTGTACTATGAGTGAAAAGAGCTAGAGAAGCATAAGAATTTAATGTTAAGGAACGGAGAGAAATAGTGATAGGTGTCATAAGAGAAATTGGATATAAATAGGGTGAGGTGATAAGAACAGAAAAAGGAGAACTGCATCTCCATCAACATGGGAAAGAATACAGAAAAAGTAATGAAAGGGAGAAGGAGGAAGGTAAGTTCAAATCTGAATTTCATCAATTTTCTGGGTGAGGACATGAGAAATGTGACAAAATACACTGATGATGTATTCCTTTAAGACAGAGTTATTTATAACATAAAAATAAGACTTTCCTCACAGAGAATTGTGCTGATCTGTGATCCCCTTATTCTGTTTTGTACAAATAGTGCAATAGTTCCTCATCTAGATGTTAAATCACTCTGACTCGATGTCCCATCTAAAACTCCTTAAAGTGTGAAAGTGGCAAATTGTATCTCACAAAACTACTACTCCAGTTATTCATCTCTTTTTACCACTAAATGATGCCATTGTGTCAATATAATTTGCTTGTAAGTATGCACAGTGAAAGAGCATTCTGAAATTACTGATCCTATATCGGATGCTACATTTGCCCTTGTTACCTCTAGGTATGATACATGACATTTAAAGTTGCAGCAAAATAAGGCACTGTGGATCTTTTGCAAAGGAGAAAGGATGTGGTAAGAATATAAATGATCTTCTGGATAACCAGGAAAGATTGATAGCAAGTGTTAAGAAAACTCTTAGCCCTGTAGTCATTTAGTTTGCGCCCTGTCTGTAAAGCTCTTGGATAACCAGCCCAAGCTTTATAAGCTGGGAATTCACAGAATCACAGAATATTAGAGATTGGAAGGGACCTCAGAAGATCATCTAGTCCAACCCCCCTGCAAGGCAGGACCACCTAGAGTACATCACACAGGAACACGTCCAGTCGGGTTTTGAATGTCTCCAGAGAAGGAGACTCCACAACCTCTCTGGGCGGCCTGTTCCAGTGCTCTGTCACTCTCACAGTGAAAAGGTTTTTCCTTATATTAACCTGGAACCTCCTATGCTCCAGTTTGCACCCCTTGCCACTTGTCCTGTTGCTTAATGAGACCGAGAAGAGCCTGGCTCCATCTTCCTGACACTCACCCTTAACATATTTATAAATCTTTATAAGATCACCCCTCAACCTCCTCTTCTCCAAGCTAAAGAGACCCAGCTCCCTCAGCCTTTCCTCATAAGGCAGATGGTCCACTCCCTTGATCATCTTTGTGGCTCTGCGCTGGACTCTCTCTAGCAGTTCCCTATCCTTCTTGAGCTGAAGGGCCCAGAACAGGACACAATACTCCAGATATGGCCTCACCAATGCAGAATAGAGGGGGAGGAGCACCTCCCTCGACCTACTGACCACAGCCCTTCTAATGCACCCCAGGATGCCATTGGCCTTCCTGGCCACCAGGACACATTGCTGGCTCATGGTCGTCCCTCCGTCCACCAGGACCCCCNACAGCCTTCCAGTATGTCAGTTACTCCTCCCAGCTTGGTATCATCAGCAGACTTGCTGAGGGTACAGTCTGTTCCCTCATCCAGGTCATTGATGAAAATATTGGAGCAGCACTGGTCCCAGTACCGACCCCTGAGGGACTCCACTGGTCATGGACCTCCAACTAGATTCTGCCCCATTGACCACAACCCTCTGACTTCTTCCCTTCAACCAGTGTACCATCCACCTTACTACCTGATCATCCAGACCACACCTCCTTAGTTTACCTGCACGGATGCCGTGGGAGATGGTGTCAAATGCCTTACTGAAGTCGAGATAGATCACATCCACTGCACGTCCATCATCCATCCACCTAGTTACATCCTCATAGAAGGCTATCAGGTTGGTCGAGCATGACTTTCCCTTGGTAAAACCATGCTGACTGTTCCCAATGACCTTGTTATCCTTGATGTGCCTGGTGACAGTGCCAAGGATAAGTTCTTCCATCACCTTCCCTGGGATGGAGGTGCTGACCGGTCTGTAGTTACCTGGGTCCTCCTTCTTGCCCTTTTTGTAGACTGGAGTGACATTTGCTTTCCTCCAGTCCTCAGACACCTCTTCCATTGCCCATGACTTGCCAAAGATGATGGAAAGTGGCCTAGCAATGACTTTCGCCAGCTCCCTGAGCACTTGTGGATGCATCCCATCAGGACCCATGGATTTATGGATGTCCAGATTGCCTAACTTCTCCCTAACTCAGCCCTCATCAGTCAAGGGCAACTCCTCCTTTACCCTGACTGTCTCTGGGGCTTCAAGGGTCTGGGGCTCCTGAGGAGAGTCTGCAGCACTGTAGACAGAGGCAAAGAATACATTGAAGAGAAGTAGCAGAGATGGATGCGACTTTAGCTTCATGGAGTATTTTGTGACTGATAGTCTACAGTAAATATAAACCCAGATTAAGCCATATTTTTCAGGATTCTTGAAATACACTTTAACACTTTCATTTTTCTTAAATTAAACATGGAATTATGGAGGAAAGCATTTGGATTTTTTTTTTTAAAGAAAATTAAATAGGGTTTTTGTGATTTATCTTTTTTTCTTGAACTCTCAGCTAGAGAAGTACTTAAAAGTTGGGTTAAATAAAAACTGCAAGTCTCAATGTGATTCCATTTTATGTGAAGCTATTGAAAAATTACCACATATATAATATGAATCCTGAGAAAACAATAATATATGTGGGGAAAGAAAGTAATAGTATTTTATATATATGGGTTTTAACTAAAAAAGGGGAGATTTAGATTGGATGTTAGGAAGAAATTCTTGACTGTAAGGGTGGTGAGGCACTGGAACAGGTTGCTCAGAGAAGTTGTGGAGGCCCCATCCCTGGAAGTGTTCAAGGGCAGGTTGGATGAGGCTTTGGGCTATCTGGTCTAGTGTAGGGTGTCCCTGCCCATGGCAGGGGGGTTGGAATTAGGTGATCCTTGTGGTCCCTTCCAACCCGAACATTCTATGATTCTATGATTCTATAAACATACATTTGTAAGAACTTACACAGTGATACTTAAATATACACACATGTATCAATACAAGCACATTCTTGTTTGTGTCAATAAACTTTATGTTACCTTATGGGGATGTTATTAAGGGAAAAACATATTAAATATGAATGCTATGGCATAATTGACTTGGGCATTTTGCTTCATGCTGCTCAAATATCTGCTGGATACCATTGAAGAGTGAGGATTTGCTGTGAGTAGGAAATAGGAAATACTGTATGAACTTTCCATATTTTGTTCATGTTGGCAAAAAAGGTATTAATACTAGAAGTTCTTCCTATAGTACTGCATGAGGAAAATAACTCTTCTTTTATGACAGTAAGTCACAAGCTTACTTAATTTAACTTTAAACTTCTAACTGTAAAATTCTGTGTCTGAGTAACCTAGTCCATTAGGCCACATCTGTATTTAATGGGCAAATGCATATATCCTCAGGAGATGAGTCATCTCACTCTGAAAAAGTATCTAAAGTAGATGGAATGAACCATCATCTGAAGGTGCCTATTTATCTCTGTCATGTAATGTCTGGGGGTTTATACAGTCCCCATATGAATTGTCCACTGGGGGACTGAATGACTGAGATAGCTTCCATTGGGAAAATTAATCCCATACACATAAATGGGTTATTTTAAAGTGACGGAGAAAAACTTTGTTCTGGAAATCTCATTTTCTGATATATTTCATGTCTAATATATTTTCAGTTTCAGAATCTCAAGGAGAATCTTCTACTAGCCATTAACTAATGATAGGATTTTAAAAAAAATAATTACTTTTTTTTTTTTTTACAAAATTAGGTATTTTCATTTTAATTTCAGAGTGCCAAGAAATTATACGTAACTTGTAGCTCCAGAATGCTGTGGGTTTTTTTTTTTAAGCACACATCTTTATGTTGCAACTTCACACTGCTATTATAAAATAGCCACAATGTGTTTAGTAAAAATTTATATTTTATATCTGGATATGTTCTATTATAAAAAAACAGTTTCTGTGTTTGTATATACTGTCTTAATTAACATACTCTGCAATATAAATATATTAATTTTACTGTTCACATGTATCTAAACTTCTAGAATTCTGGAATGATTTTTCTCTTCTGTTTATGAGAACCAGCATTACAGTTCTTGAAAGTCCATTAAAAATTGATATGATTTTATTTTATTTTTTAAATTTATTTACTAGGGAATGGAATATGCACTTTAAACATAGTTAATATGTCTAGTAGTTATTATTTATGAAGAGGAAAGGAGGCATCTGTCATGGCAGGAATTATTGCATTTTGTCTGTTGTTAGCAAGCAATTCAATGTATGGTAAACTGAAATTTGTGGAGTATCGGTGGTACATTTTAAACTATTTACTATATAGAACAGTTGATTTACCCATCCAACAATTTGGATTGTAATATTGAGAAATGACATTAGAGTGTTATGTCTTCCTGTCTTCATTTCAGATTTTAATTGTTCCCCTTATAAAGAAAGGGACATGTGAGACAGAATGAAAAAGAATCTACCTGAACGTACTTTTTAAAATTTTTCTCTGGAGAAGACACAATCGTCAAACAGCATATATTAATGTGATTAGATTATTTTCTGAAGAAAACTAAATTGTACAGCTACTGCTGGGATATACCTTGGGGTTTTTCTTAGAAATGTCATGGCAATATGGAAAACTGATTGAAAGTTTCCCTTCAGTTAAACCTTGAGTTTGGTATTTGAACAATACTCAGTGAAACTCAGCTGTGATTCACAGGAATTCCATTATTTTGTGTAACTTCTATAATATTTTCCTAGGCATTTCTGATTTTGTTGTTGCAGTATTCATGCATGCATCAAGAGGCCAAAATTAGTTTGGAGTGCAGTAGAAGCCACATATCTGGCCTGAATTTCTGCCTTGTTCTGTATATATCACATTTTTCTCTTAAGAACGCTCTTTTCATGTCAGATCAACACTATCTCCTATGGAAAACTGTTTGGGAGAGACATTTAAGAGTTTATCAGCTCCCAAGATAAATTTATATGCATTAGCTCAGAAGATGTACAACCTAACCCTGAATCCAAATTGAGTGTGATTTTTTTGCCAATTTATTGTTATAAAGAGCCAATTTATTGGCTTTGCTCATATAAATATAAAATTAAGAATATAAAAAATCTAGAATAGTTTTCTTGGATTATCTAGTTTTATCCTATGCATAAAATACAACTGCATCCTGTAATTTCTAGATCAGTGATACTATGTAAGGGTGTGTTTATCTGGATCTGCAAGTTACAGCAAGTTGGGGATTGGGGGAGGGGGAAGGTGTAAGAAAAGGAGGTATCTGCTTGAAAAAGTGAATAGTTCTCCAGTCTCCTTAAAGGGAAGCACACTCAAGAGGTCTCTAAGATCCAAAGGATTTCTCTTGTTGCTCTCATTTGTGTGTCCAGCAAGTCTAAGCATGTATTCCAAAGATGTCAAGACGTACATACATGTATACAGCTGATCACACAAACTAACATAGACTGAGACAAGTGTCTTTATTGGCACACACAGAAGCACTAACAGCACTAAAACAGAGATGAAAAACACAGGCAGCCAAATCATATTTCTCTATTTGGGCTGATGGGTACAAGACTTGACTAGCAGTGACACACTCACACACACACACATGGTCCCACAACCTTCCAGGTCCTGTTTCAGGATCTGACTTCCCCACTCCCACAAGGTGTTGCACCCTTGTGACTGATGGCCCTTTTTCCAGTTGTTGGCCCCTGACTTCGATCTACTCACCAGACAGTCCATACTAATTAATGTTCACTAGTGATCACATATATGCTTGCACTCTGGACAGAGGACACATTTATACACTAAATAGTTAGGAACAGATTTTAAAAAGAATGGAGGACAGGCTGCCATGGTTAGGTGCAGATTAGTAAGCGACAGTTAATCCTCTGCATTTTTGAGAACAGCCCTGAGAAGGACTTGGGAGTGTTGGTGAAGGAGAAACTCAACATGAACTTTCAGCCCAGAAACCCAACCGTATCCTGTGCTGCAGCAAAAGAAGCTTGACCAGCAGGTTGAGGGAGGTGATGCTCCCCCTGTGCTCTGCTCTCATGAGACCCTACCTGCATTCAGTTCTGAGGGACCATGACAGGTCCCCGGTACAAGAAGGATGTTGAGCTGTTGGAGGGAGTCCAGAGGAGGGCCACAAAGAAGATCAGAGGGTTGGAGCACCTCTCCTGTGAAGACAGGCTGAGAGTGCTGGGGTTGTTCAGCCTGGAGAAGAGAAGGAACAAGGAACATCTTATAGCAGCCTTGCAGTACCTGAAGGGACCTACAGTAAAGCTGAAGAGGAACTGTTTACAAGGGCATGTAGTGATAGGACAAGGGGTAATAGCTTTAAGTTGAAGGAAGGTAGATTTAGACTAGATATAAGGAAGAAATTCTTCACTATGAGGGTGGTGAGGCACTGGAAGAGGGTGTCCGGAGAATTTGTGGATGCCCCATCCCTGGAAGTGTTTAAGGCCAGGTTGGATGGGGTTTTGGGCAACCTGGTCTAGTGGAGGGTGTCCCTGCGCAGGTTTAGCCCTGGCTGGCAACTAAACACCACGCAGCCACTTGCTCACTGCCCTCTGGTGGGACAGTGGAGAGTCAGAAGAGTGAACAGGGAGAGTCAGAAGAGTGAAAGAGAAAACTCATGGGTTAACATAAAAACAGTTCAATAGGACAAACACAGAAAGGAAAATAATAATAGTATATACAAAATGAGTGGTGAACAGCATGATTTATTATCACCTGAAGTCAGCGCTACACAAGGCTCCCAGCTGCCCAGCCTCTCAGCCCACATGAACAAGCAAAACAAGACAAGGAATTCATTTACCACTTCCCGTCGTCAGGCAGATAGTTAGCCATCTCTGGGAGAACAGTGTACCAGTTACTTGGGAAGACAAATACCACCACTCAGAACACTGCTGCACAAGATCCCAAGCTACTATGCAAGACCCCCAGCTGCCCAGTTAGAAAACGGATCGTGACTTCATATGGTATGGAATATCTCTTTGGTCAGTTTGGGTCAGCTGTCCTGACTGTGTCCCCTCCCAGCTTCTAGGATGCCCCCTACCTCCTTTTCATTAGCACGGCAATATGAGAGGCAGAAAAGTCCTTGACTACTTAGCAACAGTTAAAAACATTAGTGTGTTATCAACATTATTCTCATCCTAAGTCCAAAAGACAACACTATACCAGTTGTCAGAAGGAAAATTAACTCTGTCCCTGCTGAAACCAGGACACCATGGCAGGGGGGTTGGAACTAGATGATCTTTAAGGTCCCTTCCAACCAAAACCATTCTATGATTCTATAATTCTATGATTTTCCCACATTTTCTCTCTTATCCACAATGATCTCTCCCCTTACCGGCCTTTGACCCTAAACATCCCACAACAAGTTTTGCAGCTTCCAAAACCATTTAAAAATCTAATTTTAAATCTCCCAAAGTCCTTCAAATACTGCATAGTAAATTTCTAATTTCCACGAGACCCAAGATAATCTTCTGTACCCCATTCTAATCAGTCACTAAGTTCTAGTTGGACTGTTAGAAGGTTATAGTGATACATTTAGTGGTCCATCAGTCAGAGTTCTGGTCTTTGTGCCTCTACTAAATCCTGCTTATCAAAGATTGTGCATGTGTATATATAAATTATTACTGCCCTCATTTATTGTCTCTGTTTTCCATACTAAAAGGTCCTTGACTAGGTATCCTCATAAACCAAGTGTCCTTACATTCCAGATACCCTTGCAAACTGTATTTACTAGGTGTGATTGAATGGCATTAACGTAAATGTCTAACCCCAGTTGAGACAACCTCAGGGATCGAATTTATTATGAAAAATAATAGACAAGGATTTTGCTGAGAGCTTCTAAAGCTGCACGTGAAGTCTAGAAAAGATAATCTCCAATGCTTAAAGTGTCATGAGGTTCCTATGTTTAGACAACTGAGCCAAGCACAGTATATCTAGCTTCAGTGGATTTTGTTACCCTGTTTGTGAAGTTCTTGGGGGAAAAGTAGAGAGGGGAAGTATTTGTTTACTTTTTGATTAAATTATATCTACTATTAAAAATCTGTAGTCCATAAGAGTACCCAAAGATCATTAATCTTCATACACTAAGTTAATCTTCCATTGCGTGAATAGATCTTCCTAAGCATGACATCATCAGATATATTTTACATAGCCTGAATCACTGGTTTGTAAGTTTTATGATAAAACTGAAAATGTTATTACACTAGAGGTCTCAATAATAATTTAAGTTAACTAATGTTGTGTTTATTTTTCTTGACTTTACTGTGCATTCTACCCAAAGATTATGGTCTATCTCTTAGTTGCAGAAATGCAGAAAAAGTAATGTAATTATCTGTCTTGACCTTTAAGTCAAGAAGCTGCTATTGTGTTTCAGGATATATCTTTCTTTCTAGATATGTGATTTGTATCTGATGGTTTGCAAAATAACATACTGTTGACATATGCCACATCTTATTAAGAGACCTTCCTTTTCTGGAGATGAAATGGTGCTGTTACTGTATGTGCCAAGAGAATATAATGTCATATATTTTATAACCTTTATTTTCTCTGCACTATACAAGGATACTTGTGACTATAATGAATAAGGTTTACCTTTTCCATTCTGCCATAAAGGGTTTGTAATTTTGAACATACATAGTGAGTCATTGGATTTTACATTAAAATGTAGGCATATGTCTTCGAATTCTATAAATGAAGCCCATATTTTGCAGCTAAATGCAAAAGTGAAAGGTAGTGTCAAAAGCAAAAGACCTGCTGCAAAGATATTTTCATATTAAAATGAGAAAAGATGCTAATTTTTAGAAAAAAATGTATTCTCTTCATTTTCTGAACCACTACTCATAATGAAATGCAGGAATTTAACCATTGGCTTAGTTGCATTGATATTAATAGTGTGATATGTAAATCTAATTCTACCTTTTCTAATAGGAGTGCAGTTCACCTTCTACACCTTTCATCTAGAGGATCATCATGACTACTTACTAATAACAGAGAATGGCAGTTTCACACAGCCACTAGCACGTCTGACTGGTTCAGAGCTTCCTTCACCAATCAATGCTGGTCTCTATGGAAATTTCAGAGCTCAGTTGCGCTTTATTTCAGATTTTTCAATATCATATGAAGGATTTAATATTTCTTTCTCTGGTAAGCAAATGCCTGTAATACCTGACTCCTGAAAAAGATTTTTTTCAGTATTTTATGCCAAGAAAAAAACCCACCAAAACACCTTAAAATTGAAGTGATTTTGATGAATACAAGTACTGAATCATAAAACTATATAAATTGTTTCTTAAGCACAACAATTTCAAAGCAAGCAAACCTCCATGCCTTTGTAGAGACATTTCTGTTACATGATAAAGAAGATGGCAGTAAATTGTAAGACACGTTATAAAATGAGGGGAAAAAACCAAGCTAGTCTGATTTCAGTTAATGAAAGTCCTGATGAGCCCAAGTATCAATTATTTAGGTTTTTATGATGTGCCATTATTTTCATTTGTTTTATGTACTTGGGACATTTATGGCTTTTACAAGCGTGATAGATCATATTGTGTTATGCATCTTAAAACCATTGTGAATGTATTCATTAGTCTTACTTTTTAATGTAGTATAATTGCCAATTTAACATACACATATTTATTTTGTTTTTAAATCTGATATCTGTGTAGATAGTCAAGTGGAAATATACAGAAGTTTCTAGACTGTAAGATTACCAGTGTGACTGATGATAGAAAAAATGTTGGTGTCACTCATACAAAATGACTTGCTCTCTGATTTTCAGAGTATAATCTTGAACCTTGTGAAGATCCTGGGATCCCACAATATGGTAACAGAATAGGATTTAATTTTGGAGTGGGAGATATTCTGACATTCTCTTGTTCATCTGGATATCGTTTAGAAGGAGCTTCAGAAATTATTTGTCTTGGTGGTGGCCGACGAGTATGGAGTGCACCTCTGCCAAGGTGTGTGGGTACGTGGTCAGCTGCTTTCATTTGCTTGTATGTGTAGTCATTGTCCATGGATTTGCAGATTTACAGCATAGAAAAGCATGGTAATACACCTCTTACTTTTTAATGTACTCTCATAATCTCCATATCTTCTTAGTAATTTTTTTTAATATGTTTAATATTAGAACTATCAATGGACTTCATAGTCTATATTTGAAAGCATTTCAAATTGAAGGCACAATGTTTACTCTTATTATTTTGATTAATAGGTTGTGAAAACTGAGTATAAATTCACATCACCATTTACCAGTTCAGAAGCCTAATAACTGACTTTTTTTTTTTTTTTGGTCAATGCAAGCTTCCAAGTGGTACCTGTATTACAAATTGTGTAAATGTAGTTAAAGCACTTAGAACAGTTATTTCATAAAACTAGGTCCATGTTAGGAGTGCACTCAACCTGGGCTTCCTATGAAAGTTAGAGAACCATATCCTCAGAATAACCACAGAACAGGTGTTCTGTTTTTAAAATGATAGCTAAATATCTAAGAGGAAACAGTTTCTAACGGTTTCTAAAATAGTCCCAACTCACGGTAGAGGTACCCTACATGTATAGCTTTGACTAGTAACTTAACTTTTAATTGCTAACGTCTGATCTGAATTCTTTCTAAATTTATTGATTTTCAGTTGTGTTGAGAACTGCTAAAACAACAACAAAATCTCTAAAAAGTAGGATAGTTACTTCAGTGTCTTTTTTTTTTTAATTTATTGAAGAGTACATGCTATATAGAAGGACTTATATATGAAAACATCTGTATCCATGTGCCTTTGAAATATTTTCTTTCTTCATACATTGAATGGTACTAAAAAATAAATTTCTTTCAGAATCTGATTGTATAATAACTACTGATTAACTATGTGCTAGTTTTTATCCAGTGTTAGTTACTGTATCAGAATTTTCACTTTCCAAACTATTCTTGTGCTTACCTTGGTATAATAAAAGTTCTTAATTTGGTGTGTTCATAAGAAACATTTATGTATGTATCTACAGAAGAGATGGTTTAGAGGCCGAGTCAGTGTAATACATGAATAGAAATTATTTTTGTGTTGGGGTTGATGAATTTTTAGCCATAAGAATAATAATGAAGGCATGCACAGTTGTGAAGACAGGTTAAATTTTAGTAATAAATTTCTGGAAGAGTTAGTATACTGAAAATGAATTGGTAAATTATCTGTAAAGAAGAATTTGCGCAGAAGAATAAATGAAAAAAAATTGCAATATAGTTTTTGTGACATCGAAAATAATATTTGTATTTGGGGAATGGGGATGGGAAAGAGAAAAGCTGAAACACAAGGAGTAAATTATTTTCCAGTCAACAGATTTTCTCCTTATCTTTGAAAATGAAAGTCTCCACTAGAATGATTTAATCAGCCATTTTCCCTCCATAAATATTAAGCCTTTGTCAATTTTGTGCTTAATTTATGTGCCATAATAATGAAATTCAAATAATTGGAGAGCAGAAATTCCTATTGAAAACTTTTACTGGATTCAGAAATTTTCATATTGCTACTGTTGCTCAAGTTTGGCATTTTCTGCTAAAACGATTCATGAGCTTTAATGCTTCTAATATCATATACACTTTCACATATATACAACCTCAACTGGGAACCAATAACTGTTGATAGTATTTATATTCCACTTGTCAATACAAGAATACAAGACAGATAAACTGGAACAAGTTTGATGGTAAGCCACCAAGGTAGTTGTAAGCTGGAGCACTGATCCAGTGGTGAAAGGTGAGAGAAACATATCTTTTCACCCTGAAGAAGAGGCAGCTTTGCGAGAACCGTATAGCAGTTCTCAATAGCTAAGAGGATGGAGCAAGGTTCTTCACAGTGGTTTATGACAGAAAGATGAAAGGAAAAGGCATAAATTGAAATAAGAGAGTTTCAGGCTGGAAATAAGTGAAACTTTTTCATAAGAAAAATGAATAGTGGAACATATTGCCCAAAGAGGTTGTACAGTTTCCATCCTTGGAGGTTTTCGAGATCCAACAGTTTAAACCCCTGAGCAACCTAATCTGACATCAGAATTGAGCGTTCTTTGAGCAAGAAGCTGTACTAGAGATGTCCTAAGGCCCTCTTCAAATCAAATTTTCCCGTGTTCTTGATACTATATCCTCTTCATATGTATAGTTGAGTCCCATAATTCATGATATTTCTTCTGTTGTTGTAGAAAATATTCATAATGAATAAGTGTGCATTGTCACATATCTTAGCTCTCTACTTGCACCTGTGTCTTGGTCCTTTGATGGTACAACTTTCATAATTTTTAACTCATTCTGTGGTCTCTTCATATATGAACCATTTTGTTTACTTGAAAAAAAAAGTTGTGGATATAAGGGTACTTCACTACACACTACCCTTCCGGTAGACGATATGGGTAAGGCTGCACCAGTCTTGGTCCCATCTGCCAAAGGAGACCTTCTAACAGTGTTTGTGTTGGCATGCATAATCAAAGCCTGTCTTGTACTGTCAATCACCATCATAACATCATGCCAATCTTCATGTCATATTGCATATTTGTGTCACTTCATGCAACAAAAGAAACATTAGTATTCTGGTTGTAGTACTGTTCTTAAATAATTTTGGATATTCTGAACTGAGAAAAAAAATATAGTTATGCTTTTGGACCACATAGAACCTGGAGGACACCAAAAACATTTGTTATAGACATGATTGTGCTTCTCTAGACAGACTTAGCTTTGAGCAATGCAGATGGACGCCATACTTCAGTGTTTAGCCTGTGAGCGAGGGATCTCTTCCAGGACTCTATGCATTTAGCAGTGTACACAAATGTGACCGAAGTACTTCATTAGCAGATGATAAAAGTGCTTCCATTCACATGATAAGAAATCCTTCACAATGGTCACGGTTCTTCTAGTCATGTGATGGGAGATAGTGTTTGTGGCCTTCAGAAAGAATATGGGAATAAATAGAGTGTCAGAACAATTGGTGTTATCTACGACTCGTTCCTAGTTCACGTACTCATGATGTTTAAGACTGTAAGACGCACAGTGGTTAGGACCAATAAGAATGTTTTTTTCTAGTGGTGTTCATATGTCATTCATTGGCTGCAAATGGACTTTACAGTATATTGTACTACTAGTAATCCTGAACTCCTCTAAATTAAAAGTCTGAAAAATCAGTGGAATCATAAATATCTTGTGAAAATTCCTTAAACAGGAAGAGACTAAATTTAATAAATTAACAGTATTTTACACCTGTTTTTCTTTCCAATGCTTATAATTCAGTGTGATTTAGGTTATCAGATCCCTTAGATTGCTTGAAATTTACGGTGCAGTTAAATAAAATAATCCTCATGTTGGTAATACATGTTTATAGGTTTATGTATTCATTCTCTCTTTTGGTTATTCTGAGGGGAGACCTTATTACTCTCTACAACTACCTAAAAAGAGGTTGTAGTGAGGTTGGTGTTGGTCTCTTCTCCCAAGCAACAAGTGATAGGACAAGAGAGAACAGACTCACATTGCTCCAGGGCAAGTTTAGATTGGATATTAGGAAAATTTTCTTCACTGAAAGAGTGGTCAGGCATTGGAACAGGCTGCCCAGAGAGGTGATGGAGTCACCGTCCCTGAGGTGTTCAAAAAGCATGTAGACGTGGCACTTCGGGACATGGTTTAGTAGGCGTGGTGTTGGTGGGTTGACAGTTGGACTCAATGATCTTAGAGGTCTTTTCTAACTTAAAGATTCTACGATTCTATGATTCTATACCTATTATTTTCTTTTTCTGAAAATTTAACAAGATTCATAGCTCATTGGTTTATTTTAGAGCTAAACAGATTTTACCAGAAGTTTAATGCAAAAGTGACTTAAATGTGTAGTAGAAGTTTAATTTACAGACAGAAAATAAGTAAAAATATGGTAGCTAGGGAAATATACTGACCTAGTCTATGAACTATTTCAGATTCTCAATGAGTCATCACAGTATGGTCTTCTACTGTCTTTTCTGTATCTATGGTGCCACATACTGAATCAAAAGAACAAGACCAACAACAGAGGGCACATTTGCCAATTGTGAGATAGGTCTGCTTGACATGGTGCAGAGATTCTTGGAATTGCATAACTACATTAATTTTCCAGTCAAATGAGAATATTTAGGAGTAATTATTCTTTCTATAATTTCTTCAAGTACAGACAAAACCAAACAATATTGTCTCTATTTCTGAAACTAGCTTTTATACCTATTTCATCATTACGCCATTCATATAATAATGGCCAAGTAAAGATCCAAACTACTAACCACACTGTTAACGTTTGAAAATTCTCAGTTTATATTTTTACTCTCTGACTTATTCCCAGAATGGTTTTATTGTCTTTGCAAACTGAGAAGATAACAGATTGTGCTCTTCTGTATATTCATCTGTATATTAGGAAAACATTACCTGTACATAGCTGGGACATTTTTTTACTGGCCAAAACTCCAGGTAAATTATCACTCTTCTCACCTCCCTCTTTTATTGCAGGCAGACATAGCAAAGGGTTAGCCCACCAGTTAAAACAGTCTTCTTTCTGGGTCAGAATTTCATGACAGGTTTCACTCAATGTTTTAGGTCCTACAAGGAAAAATAATACAGATTTTTCATTAAAATTACAGAGAATTAATGGAAGAAGAACTCTCAAACTTTTTTTTTTCAGTAAAACTTAAGAAACTTCCATGTGAGATACTATGAATTTGTCATTAGTAAAAAAAAAAATCTGTAAGAAGAAAAAGTTTGTCAGCAAAGAGCATGAATGCTAAAAATTGATCATATGAGTAATTTCAATATTTTGAATTTTGTATTAGTCCTATCTGGCTTGAATATGTTCATTACTGATATGAAAGCAAGCTATTATATGGTAATTCAGCTGATTAGAATAGTTGCACCCAGAAGAAAACTTTGAAGAACCTGAGAGACATAATAAGCTAGATGAATGAACAGATAAACTGTTTGATAAAATAAGTGTAAGATTGATAAACACCATGGGGGAAGGGAGAGAAGACTCACTGCAGTTATACTTCTCAGGAATTCTAAATTAATGGCATTAACCTAAAAAACTGATTTAAGAATCACTGAAAACAAAAATTATATGGTAATTCGTATAAGACTGTAGACAGAGACTTCTTGTAGTAACTTGCAGTTTCACCTGAAATATTTCCAAATCTGTCTCCATAAAATTACTGTAGAGTTGGTAGGACTTCCAAGAAGTTCTAAGAAGAAAGATAATGAGCTTGTACACAATTTAATATAAAAAGAGATTTATATTTTTCTATAATATATAGCAAAAGTAAACTAGCTCAAGAAATTAAATTCTCTTTTCTATTAATGCAAGAAAAAATGCCTTTCTTTTGAAAATAATACTTTAAAAATTAAAACTCTTAGAAATAAATAATTTTGCCTTTAACATTAATTAAATAGTTCTGGTCAATGTTATAAAGAAATTCTAAAAAACCCAATTGTATATTTAGGTGGATAGCAAGATTATTTGGAATTCTTGCCAGAACATTTATCAAGCATCCCTTTCTGGATACACAGAAGGCCAATGTGCTGAGTCCTGACACAGAGTAGCCAATCATAATAAATGTTAAACCAAATAATTTGCCGTGAATCAGAAGCTATTTTCCATCTTCTTATTCAGAAGTTTGATGAATACATTATTATTATTTCTTATTATTATATTTATGAAAATGACATTTTTCAAAACTTATTTTGAAATTAAGACTTAATAAATAAATGAAAATTTGAAATGAAGAATTAATGAATTAATTAATGAAAAACTAATGTACAAATAAAAAAACCCCAAACAAACAAAACCTTAACTGCTCAAACGATGGCATTATCTGAGTTCCACAGGGTTTGATGTTGTGCTGGAACAATTTTTATAGCAAGTCTTTTTTACAAACGCAGAAATATTTCCCATATTTCTGTTTATTTTCCTGGTTCTGTTAAATGACAAATAACTTCAAAGTTGATAAACTGTTGCAGAATTAATAGTACTATTTGTAAATCCTGATGAACATGATGATCACAAATAACCACATTCATTAATTACATGGTTAGTAAGGATTTGCACAAATATATGTGTATGTTTTGGTTTTATATCTGTACATCATTCCTAATATACTAAAGTTACCTTTATAGTAAATGTATGTATTCTCAATATAGTTAAGAGTCTACAGTATGTTTCAGCTCATTTTGGGGTAGATGTCTGTAATCATTCATGAATTTTATCACTTGTGTTTCCAGCTTATATTTGGTAGTTTTAGTTAACTAACAAGCAATGTCAGCATACTGTTATTTTTTTGTTTTGATTTGGTTTGGGTTTTGTTGACTGGGTTTTTTTGGTACCTAAATAAATGTTCCTTTTCAATACATCTAAAGACATATAATGAATAATATTGTAAAAAATCATAACAATGATAAATTGATCACATCATAATGCATTTTTGAAATCTTTAATATTTATTTAAGTATGTGCTTTCATGATTAGCAAGCAGTAATATCAAATATTTTATCCTTTGAAAGTTAATGCTGCTTTAAGCAAATAACTAAAAATGGAGAGGGTGAGGTTTTATTCTTGGAAGAAAAGAGAAGTGCTGAAATTAAGTCTATTTAATGTGATAAGTCTTGACACTTCTCTCTTTAGTGGCTTCCACATGTTGAAGACTAGTATCTGGTTTTGTATCAAAACATGTCAATTGTCAGTCTTGTCCTATTTGTGGTCATTCTTGCCTCTTGCCTCTGGAATTTCTATATTTATCCACTTACCTTTCCTTTGAGATGAACTTCCTAAATCTTAATATACTGCTCAAATCTGAGGCCTTATCACTATCAAACAGAAGGCACACAGACAGTACTCACATTTATATATCTTAATCTCATGTTGTTATGAGGAAGCCAACCATCCCGGTGAGCTATTCAAAATTTTTTGATCTGCTGTTAGTCTTTACAGCTTTCTGTGCAGTTGATTAGTAATCATAAAATTTTTTGCATTTATTTTATTGAGTTTTTCTCCTGCTTATTCAGGCAAGTTCCCTAATTTTTCAAGAACATTCAGAAGGGCATGTTATAGGAGAACACAAAAGAATGAAAGGAGTAGTTGGAAATTTTGCACAAGACTAGTTTTTTGAGAGTGTTTTGTTTAGTTCTGCATATTTTTAATAGTCTGAACAGTCTACAGAATGACTATCAAATAGTCTGAATGTTATAGGATCTTAAACTATGTGATAAGTTGACCTCAGCTGACACATGAACCCCCAACCCAGACACTTGTTCACTCCCCCCAGTATAGTGAAGGAGAGAATAGCAATGTCAAAAGCAAGTGAAAAAAACCACCAAAAATGTGTGAGTCAAAATAAAGACAGTTTAATAAGTCCTGGGAAAAAAAGAAAGAAGAGAAAAAGAAAAAGAAAAAAGAAAATAGTGATACAAAGGCAGTCACTGATCACCAGCAGATTGATGCCCAATCAATCCCCAAGCAATGACTACTTTGAGAAAACTCCTCCAATTTTATTAGAGCATGACACTCTGGCACAAAATATCTCTTTGGTCAGTTCAGGTCATCTGTCACGGCTGTGTCCCGTCCCAGCCTCTTGACTACTCACTGTGAGAGGTGGGGGGAGCAGCGTGAGAAACAGAGAAGGCCTTGACACTGGGCAAGAACTGTTCAGCAGTAGCTAAAACATTGGTGTGCAATCAACACTGTTTTGGTCACAAATCTAAAACACACACTATGAATTAACTCCATCCCAGCCAAATCCAGTATAATCTGTTAAATAAATTGATGCATCTAATGATTAAAAAAGAATCAAGAATCTAAATTGCTTGCATTTTGTGCATGCAAAGTGAAAAAAAAATATTTTTGATTCTGAGTAATAGATTCTTTAAAAAATACTTAAACTAAGACTTTAAAATCTTGATTTCTACTGGTCATATGCTACTTGCACTTACACTTCTCCTTATAACATTTTCTGCTTATCAGTATGGCCTAAACAGCTAAGGTAAGAGTCTCTGATGTTCTGAGTATACAGATTTCCAAGGAACTATATCCCTTACAATTATAAAATGTCTATAGGCAAATCCATTCATTTGTCATGTTTATTGCATGCTTTTCAGGTAACATTTTATATGGATCTTTGCTGGTGAAGATTTTTGCTAAGTTGGTATCTTTTTTCCTATTTACCAGTGTAGCTTCTTTGCTAAGGTTGAATACAGGTACTTTTCAGGGAATACCTGGGGAGTGAAGAATATAAATGTCTGAAACGTTATACTGTATGAGAGAAAAAATAAATTCAATGTTGAACTAAAGCACAGTTACAGAACCAATTAAGTGAAAGTTCTACTTCAGATATGTCTGCAGTAATTGCAGGGTCCCTTTATTAGTGGGAGAGCCACTAGCTACCCTCCGCACATCTTATTCTATATTAACATTAGAGTCTTGTTGCATAGCTTTATCCATTTCTGTGCAAGCACAAAATTTAAGACAAAGGTTGTTTTTAATATTTTGGTCTTGAAAAGGTGTCATTTTGCTAGTTTTAATTGAGTTTTCTTTCAATATGTGGAAAGTCTTGGCAGCATGAATTCTCAGTTTAAGAACTGTGATATTCACCTGTAAATGTGTCATTGATTCCTCTCAGAACACATTCGCCCTAATCTTTCTTTTCTTTCTCAGAAGTAAATTTATTCCTTTAAATATTTCCTGTCATTTCTGAATATGTTGTTATTTCTGTTATTTTCTTCAGGAATAGGCTATCCTGAAAAAAGCAAAATACCGCTATTGAGGGCTCACCATCTGTTAGCATAATAGCATTATAATGTGTTAAGCACTTTGATAACGTTTCTTATATTTTACATAAAGTTTTAACTATTTCTGTTTACTGCATGGAAATTTTCATTAAGTTCCAACAGTTCTTGAGTTATTTTCTGTTTTGCTTTTGGGTTTTCATGTTTTGGGATTGGTTGGTTGGTTGGTTGTTTTTCTATGAAACAGTTTAAAGGCAAATTGTTCACATTGGTTATTTAAATTCTCCTAATACAGAATATGTATTTGTTAATACACTTTAATTTGCTAATGTTAATGCAGAAGCTCATTTGTAATGCTATTACTCCATCCTCCTTTAGTCAGTTACAGTACAGGAGCATATTGTTTAAAGTATATGGGACTCCCTCATTCTTGTCAGCTAGAGCTATTAATTACGAAAAATAACAGCAATAATGAAAATAATTGTTTCTAACAATAATTTGGTTTTTATTTAGCCATTTTAGTAGAAATATCAACTTGCAGTAAAATTATGTGATGGTCTTAAATATAAGACCTTTCCAAATCTGAAAACAGTGTCTTTCATTATGACATAAACAATGCAGTCAGACAACAGCCTTTTGGCTGTTGTGCAAAGTGTATTGAAAGTAAATTAAATAGACAGCCATGTGAATCTTTTTATGTTAAGATTAAATCTGATGTAGATGCATGTCCTGCAGACACATAATAAGAAATTACAGTTATTAATTTTTGGCTCTGTGCAAGGAAATCTGGTCTTTCAGAACAATATAAAATAAAAGTGAAAAACTCTATTCTTACTGATTCAAGAAGACAATTTTCCTTTCATTTTCTTCATCAGCATAGGGTTCTCTGTACTTAACTTTGTCAGGATACCAAAACCATCTGGAAAACTTTTGATGACCTCATAACTCAGGTTATTCAAGGAAAGAATGCTTCAGCTGCAACTTAATCCTTTCAGGATTGTCTTGTTATCCTCTGATTTGTTTTGTTTTTAAAAGAGTCCATTTACTTGCTTTTGTCTACCATCAGTTGAAGAGGTAGGACTTCTGAAGATTAACAGTTTTATGAGACAGTTTGTTGACCACTGAATTTAGGTACACCTTCTGAAGCACATGTTGATTTGCAGTCTACAACCACTATTGGTTAAAGATTCAATTCCTTTTAGAATGCTTCCACTCACATGCCCAGTCAAGCTGTTGCAATACACAGTCTCCTAACCAAGAGATAATATCTTTTCACAATATAGAACTACTATTTGCTGTTATCTTTTGATTCCAAGGGACTGTCCTGAAGAAAACAATGGATGAATTTAAGTCTGTAGCAGCATATCTAATTCTTTTTTTGTGTAATAGAATAGAATAGAATAGAATCGAATCATTAAGGTTGGAAGAGACCTCAAGGATCATCCAGTCCAGCCGACCCCCCCCCACCTATTACCCACTAAACCATGTCCTTCAGTACTGCATCTAACCTTTCCTTAAACACCCGCAGGGACGGTGACTCCACCACCTCCCTGGGCAACCTCTTCCAATGCCCGACCACCCTTTCAGAGAAGAAATTTCTCCTCATCTCTAACCTGAACCTCCCCTGGCGCAACTTGCAGCCATTCCCCCTAGTCCTGTCACTAGTTATCTGCGAGAAGAGGCCGACCCCCAGCTCACCATAACTTCCTTTCAGGTAGTTGTAGAGGGCAACAAGGTCTCCCCTCAGCCTCCTCTTCTCCAGACTAAACAGTCCCAGTTCCCTCAGCCGCTCCTCATAAGACCTGTGCTCCAGACCCTTCACCAGTTTCGTTGCCCTTCTCTGGACACACTCCATAATTATTTATGGTTAATATAACATAATTATTTATGGTGAGCATTTAATCACCTGAATTGTGAGAAACCTTGCAAAATTCTCTTCATAGAGAATTCTTTTTAAAAAAACCCCAACTATTCATTGAAGAGTAGTTTTCCAATGGTTATAATATCCAAACAGGTGCATTTCATTCCTTGATTACAATAACAATGACATTTTACATGATTACAGAATTTAAATGCAATAATAAACAGTAGTTTAAACTTCTCTGTTTTATTATGGAAATTTGCACTGAACACACATTCATAACCAAAAGCATAACAGAAATTTCTTATAAATAGCTCATTATGTCAATATTTCCCTTTCATTATTTTTCTTTGAGTTTTTGTTTATTTTCCTTTCTAATGCTGAAATAATTCTATATTTCTGGTAAAGCTCAGAAACAGTGATTTACTTCAATCTTAGTGTTACATCATTGAACTTTATATAAGGCTGAATTAAAGTTTTTGTGGAAATATAGCTGGATGTTGCAATATTTTCCCAATTTCTTTTTTTTTTTCTACAAGCAAAGTGTGTAGAGTGGGTTCTAATTTTCAGCTGAATTAAGTGGATTTAAAAAACAAACAAACGAACAAACAAACAAATAAAACCCCCCACCACTCTGTCACTAAACCCCAGTGAATTTCATCTCTACTGAATAGGGAAAATTACTAAAATGAAACATTAAGGCAGTGCAGAAATATTTGAAATTTCTTATAATAGCTCTAAGTATGTTTTTAAAGAATAGTTACAGGCTGTGACCTCTGTGATATTTCCATTATTACTGAAATAATGTTGTCCCTTCTTTTCTCTCTTCTATATTTCCCTCTTTAGACATTTTCCCTTTATTTTATCCTGGTTTGCCTCTTCAGTCTCTTTTTTTCTGTCATTCACTGTAATGCTTGCTAAAATTATTTTCCAAACAAATTTAAACAAATTTAAACAAATTTAAATAAATTACATATGCTCAATATTGGTATTTATTTTAACTTAAAACTCAGTTAACATTTTTTACTGCACATAAAGGTATATTAGTCTTTTTTGATTCATGCTATAGTATTAATAACAAAGAATAGAAGGCAACCATATGTTGCTTAATTTTAAGCAACATGTCTCTTCAAGTCTACAAATAGAAGTGGAGATTGGCAGATAGAGCTGCCTATTCTGTTTGGAAAGTCTTATAATATTAATCATGTATCTTCCCTCTTTGATTCTGCACTTATTCAGAATTATGCTACTCGTTTCTGTGTGTGGTGTTTAGTGGTTTGTTTGTTTTAAATCATAATTTGCACTGACAGAAGGCAACTAGAGATGCAAGGAACTAACTTGATTTTGTGAGAACCCCTCTGAGGAATGTACAAAAGAGGCCACTGTTGTAAGCTGCAGTGCATGCTTCCATGGAACTGTAATGATATAAGTGAATGCTAGGAGAGAAATTATTTTATACTGTGGTTTTCAAGCCTGTTGCTCCACTTGCTTTCTTTTCAAGACTACTGTTGCTAAACTTGCTTTCTTGTCTGATAACACAAGGGTTGAGATCATACATAGAATCACAGAAAGGTTTGAGTTGGAAGGGACCTTTGAAGATCGTATAGTCCACCTCCCTTCCATGGACAAAGGCATCTTTCACTGGGTTCAAAGCCCCATGCAACCTGGTCTTAAACACTTCCAATGATGGGACATCCACAACTTGGAACATAATATTCTCCCTCTGTACTAAGAAAAGTACAATCAGATTGATAAATATTATGATATGAACAATTTCCTTTTTTTTTTAACAGAAAACATAGCGTGGTCCTCAAATGTTATTTAAAAATGTCCTAACCGTTGGCTTACTGCTACGTTCAGATGTTTTAAAATTGCTTTGAATTACAGTTCTGACAAAATCAGAGTTGTTGGATCAACTTAATACCGTAAATACCTTGTGCCTTTTGACTTTTCTATCTCTGTGGAATGGGAAAGGATATCCCACAACCTGGAAATTACTATCATCTTACTCTTGTGTGTTGTAGTTCAAGCTAACCTATACATCTTCAGAGTAACAAATACCCATTTATTTGAGAATAAAATAAAAGGATAGACATGATCATGTGGGCTAGAAGGTTTTCCACTTCTGCTTAGGTTATGTGTATCCAACTATTCTAAGACAAAGGGATGACCCCTGAATTATTTGGGTACTTGCTTTGTATAGCTACTGAATTAAACATAGTAATCTAGCATTTCTTCTGCTTTGATCTGTGCCTGATTTGGCTTTTTGCAAAATGTTTGGTTTAGGTGTGCACAGAAAGATAGTTAATCAAAGTTTTTTGTCGTTTAATGTACAAATTCCATATAGAAAAATATATATCCAATATCCTGGATTTCACTCAAGCAAGTCTGATGAGGAAATTGTAATAATACTAATAAACTAGCAGATCTTAAAATAGATAACATATTGTTTAATCATCTTTTTAAACCATTAAAAAGGCCATATATATTTTTGCATAGTACCATTTCGTATTCTGTGAAAATATAAACCAATAAATTTCCCACGTTAAAATAACTGAGGTGCATGGGAATGAATAAAATAAATGGCAGAAATACTGAAATGATCCTGAAAACAAATATAAACTGAGAAAATTTAGTGTTACAGTTAAATTTAAAATTAATCTAAATCTCTTAAATAGAGACAAAATGCTCATGTCCTTGCACTATATTGACCATGTGTAAAGACTAAATAAAAAGAGAAGGAAAGAAATGTAATAATTTGCTACTGTTAATTTAAATTACCTGGTACCACAATGCTAAAAATCTCAATTAAAATTAAATAAGTAGACAAAAATATGATAGTAAATAAGAGTTAGTTATTAATGCCTAACATAGCATTGCCACAAGTTTTTATGTTGGTTGGGTGTTTTTTTTTTCTCTGTGTGAGTGAACTTAACTACCAAAGTCCTCAGCTGCAAAGTTTCTTTTTTGGAATAGTAACAGTATGACTTAAAAACACTTTCTTATATTTATTTTTAACTCTTAATCTTAAAATCATTGCATTCTTTTTTTTTTTTTCTTTTTCCCCTTGGAGTACCTGTTTTTCTACTTGTTTATTGATGGAATTATTTTTTTCTATTGTTTGGCTGGTAGATATACTATAAATCTTTTTCTGCTATTGAATGTATTATGTATTTTAGTAAATTAATATTAGAGAAAAATTCTTTCTTTTTAAATCTGTGTGAAAATGTGTGTATCTGCATGCATGTAAATTTATATGCATGCATGTATATATAAATATATACACATATAAACTTCTAGAACACTTTAATGTAATTTGCAAGTCTTTATTAATTGCTTTGTAGGAGAAATGAACACAAGTACATTTCCTCCTAAACAAAATTCAAGAAAGATCCTTTAAAACATTATGATTATGAGACGTGTCATTAACATGATCATAACTCTCCATATTATTTAACACACTTTTATTGAAGTGTTGCAGAAATTTAGGAATATTGTTGTAACCTTCAATCACTGTCATGAACATATATTTAGAACTAGACTTTAGATCTCAATAAAAGTTGGTATGTTGAACTAGGGTGCATTAACATTCCCATTATCACCATTATTAAAAATATTTGTGTTTTCTATTAAAATATACCTTAAAATTTTCTTTTACTTGCAGCTGAATGTGGAGCCTCCACGACAAATAATGAAGGAATCTTATTGTCCCCCAATTATCCTCTTAACTATGAAAACAATCATGAATGTATTTATAGCATTCAGGTACAAGCAGGAAAAGGAATCAATATTTCTGCCAGAACTTTTCATTTAGCCCAAGGAGATGTTCTTAAGGTATGTAATCACGTAACTTATTTGTTATTTCTAAACTTGTAGTTTCTCGTATAGTTGATCTGTTTGTGATAGCATGGTATCAGGTAAGTTTGCATTAAGCATCTCATAGAAAATATGTATCTAACCCATTCCATTTCTAAAAAGTTAAAAATTAGACCACTTGAGGTGTTTCCATAATCCATCCCTTAAAACATATATTTTTCTGATCACATATAATTAAAAAAGAGACTGAAACTGTAAACCAAATGTTGCCGTAATGTGTATTTGCTTTCTATTCTTAAATATTCATCAATTAAATCTTTTATAAATTCTGCTTTCTTCCTCAGAATCTTCATAACTTGAGCTGTGATCTAAACATAATAAACATTACACCCAGCGGCTTAATTTAATATACTGTCTCCATATTGCACGTTAAACATGAGGTTTATGCTTTAAATGACTCTAATCTTCTGTGGTATGTAGCATCTCTTGCAAAATGATAATCACAATTATCGCAATTACAAGTGAAGAGAAGTTTTGCATTAAACAAAGACACAACAAAAGGAAAATTAGAATATTAGAACTTTCCAGAGTTTCATAGAGCAATTTTGCCCTGTAAACTCAGTAGCATTTACTTTGATTTGTTCATAGCTTTTATTACTGTATTCCCCTGGTACGGGCTGGGGGATGAGTGGCTGTAAAGCTGCCTGGTGGAAAAGGACCTGGGGGTACTGGTCGACAGCCTGCTGAATATGAGCCAGCAATGTGCCTAGGTGGCCAAGAAGGCCAACAGCAACCTGGCCTGTATCAGAAATAGTGTGGCCAGCAGGAGTAGGGAAATGATTGAACCCCTGTACTGTGTTCAGTTTTGGGCCCCTCACTACAAGAAAGACATTGAGGTACTGGAGCATGTCCAGAGAAGGGGAACAAAGCTAGTGGAGGGTCTACAGTACAAGGCTTATGAGGAGTGGCTGAAGGAACTGGGCTTGTTTGGTCTGGAGAAGAGGAGTCTGAGGGGAGACCTGATTGCTCTCTACAAGTACCTGAAAGAAGGTTGTAGCGAGGTGGGTGTTGAACTTTTCTTCCAAGCAAGAAGTGATAGGACAAGAGGAAATGGCCTCAAGTTGTGCCAAAGGAGGTTTAGGTTGGATATTAGGGAACACTTCTTCATCAAAAGGGCTGTGAAACACTGCAACAGTCTGTCCAGGGAAGTGGTTGAGTCACCATTCCTGGAAGGATTTAAAAGATGTGTAGATGTGGTGCTTAGGGACATGATTTAGTGGTGGACTTGAAAGTGCTAGGTTAATCACTAGACTTGATGATCTTAAAGGTCTTTTCCAACCAAAATGATACTATGATTCTATAAAAATATACATTTCTGGATGCATATATTCCTTACACAACTACATATTTAAAGCGCATGATCAGGGTGAGTGTCTTATAGGACATGCCCTCTAAATGAAAACAAAAAAAAATCTGTAAAAGGAATTAAATAATTGTCTAATTTTTCAGAATTCTCAATTTAGCTAAACGTTCCTCTTTGAAATCAAAGGAATGAGAAGTACTGTGCCAATAATGTTGGATTTAGAAAAAAACAACAGGTTTTCTGCCATATTCTGCCATGTAGTTACTCAAATAAGAAGGATTAGAAAAGAAATATTTCTAAGACACAACTGTGATTAAGACTGGATTGTATATCACCTAACTTAAGTCACCTGAGCATTAGGTTAGAATTTCTGTCATTACTTGTCAGACATAGGCACTTCTGTAAAGGGATTAATTAGACCTAGGGCATAAGCAGACCTAACCAACAAATGGAATATGAAATTAGGCAGCAAGAAGAGGAAAAAAAAAAAGAAAAAAAAAGTTTTTTAATTAAAATAAGTATTATGTTTTTCTTAAAACAAAACACAAGTAAAACAAAGTAAACCAAAGGCTACCAGATACCCAGTATGCACAGATATGTTTATTTTATTTTAGCCTGACTGCTTACTTCAGAATCAAGCAGACATCTTTTAATTTTTACATTAATTAAAACAGAAAGATTTAATTTGAAACATGCTTAGTATTTATTAACATATAAATAACATGGCAAAAACCAAACAAAAACCCCCAGTTATTCAAGTTACTAGTAGAATATTGAGATGATGTATGCAGGTATGTAATTTTAATAGTTTTGGAGTTTCTTAACAAAGCAGAAAGATTACTGAAGTTAAGGTAAGGTCTTTAAATTAACCAATGTTAGCATAAAATTTGAAGCCAGGTTTGACATTTGAACTTGGATGCTTATCCACCCACATCACTATCCTGATTTTTCTGTCCACAATTTTTACGCTCATCCAGTAAAAGTATATGGTTGCATTTTGCTCAAGACTTTTTAGGTTAAAACCATTCAACTCTATTAGCTTCGTGTAAAATTCATAACCCCGTAGGGAGGGAGCTACAATTACATACATTTATATAAACATAGATTTTTATATAAATATAAATGAATATTAATATAAAACAACTCAAATTTTTTTTCTTCCTCAATCATTAAATTCACATAGCATTTTGAAAAAATCTAGTACTAAAGATTTCTCAAGTGCCATTCCAACTACGTGCACTAAGATGTTTAACAAGAAAATGTTAACTCAGAGGCTTATAAAATAAAATTCTACTTTAATTTTGCTACTCAATTAATGTGAACTTAAGAATAATGCCAAATTAATTCTAAATGGAGGGAGGACACCACTCAGGTGTAAATATCCGTGGCAGAAATATTTGCTATGTTTTGCAAGTGTGTCTATTTGATGAAAGTAATATCTAGTAATTAGAATGTTTGTTTTTCCAGTCAGCAGCCTTGAATTACAATAATGAGCTGAAGTTCCTCCCAATCTATTAAAAAAACCCCAACTGCAAGAAGTATTCTTTATTGTGATTATCACTTTTTCAGCCTGACATTGTAGCAAAACAGAGTCACTTGACCCTTAATATTGTCAGAAGGAATGATATCTGCGGAACCCATTGTATCTCTTTTTTTTCATGTGTTCATTTGATAAAAGGGTCTTGTTTCAGGAAATAGAAAGCTGAAGTCACATGTTCCAAAACTTTTCTCATGGAACTACTGATGAAGTTGTCTGTTGATCCCTATTATTTTTTCCTCCTCATCTCCAGGAGCTGAAAAAGAATCAGTGGAAGGTTTGGTGTGTGACTGCCTTATGAATATGCCTAGTATTTGGCATTAATATCCCAGTAAAACAACTTTGAAGACAAGTTTGCAGAAACTTCCTTTTATTTTTGTAGAACTGGTAACTAAAAGGAAAAAAAGGAAAATACTGCCTTATTTGCCTGTTTCGCTGACTGTGGAAAATACAGTTTTGGTGCCAGGAGTAGTACATTAAGGTTATATTTTAACTCTAGTTTTAAGTGAATCAATAATAGTCAACAAATGCTGTAAACCTATCTAATAAGTATCACTACTTTGGAAACGTAGATAATATTAATGCCCGGACCAAAATTTAATAAATCTCTGAGGTAAGTAAAGAATAATTAAGTGTTCTGGAACAAAAAATGGCAATGGAAGGAAATTGAATTTAAAAAAAAGATTGTGATATTTTATGTGACATAATCTGTCACAGTAAAAAGTTGATGGACGTATAGTGAATATTCGGTTCCCTTTTAACTATGAGCTAGGGAGCATAAAGAATTCACCTTCTGGAAACAAAGATACTTAAACAACGGCTGTGTGATTGTCCTTCCTTTCCCTAAGCACAAATGAAGCAACCTCATAATATTTCACAGTTAAAGCTCAGTCTTTTAGCTACAAACGTTGGTTAAGAAATGGATAATATATCTCTGTTCTTCAGAACTGGTAGATGAAAATGTTGGCGAGGAAGTTATCATGTACTCTGTGTTATTTTTTCTATCAGCTAATATTGTCTATTACTAGAGCTATGCAGAGAAAATTCCTTTCAAACTCTGAATAGACTGAATATTATACTAAACTTTTGATATGCTTTTTAATCAAGTCATGGGGTCTGCTGCTTACCACATGAATTAAATGATCATTGATAAAATTTATACCTAACAAACACTGTGATTAAAACAATGAAACAGCTGGACTGGGAATACAACATTAGAAGGAAAGACCAGATTTAACACAAATAAATCACCGCCCTTGCTGTTACTCCCCAGGCAGAGAAGGAGGAGTTTCCATTTATCAAGTCTGAACTGGTATAGAACATAGGTTTCAGAACATATAATTTGTTTTTCATTTGCTTCATTTAGTATGCAGTTCTTTTTCTCTTATTGATGTAATTGCTCTGGCTACTTACAATAATGTTGTAGGGTTTTATTTTTTTTTTGTTTGGCTGGTTGTTTTTTAGTGGAAACTATAAGAAATACGTGGGGTTTTTTTGTTTTGTTGTGTGTGATTGTTTGTTTGTAGGGCTATAATGTGCTTTTGATACTCTCATATCTTGGTTTAATATTCATGAAAATTTCATAAATGCAGGTGAAGAATTTAAGATCTGTATAGTCACTATATACCAATTCATTTAATATTAATCTCAGAAACTGTATAACAATTGTTTCCTTCTTTGTAATTGTACTGATAACTGAGTTATGCACTAAGTTTCCAGAATTCAAAATTTTTAGAGTAAACTCCCTATGTGTGAAGCTGGGAAAAAGAATACACTGCTTCCAAAGTATGAGAACATTCTACCTGCTTTTTTCCTCTGCTTTTGTCTCCATCTACCAATTTTACTTGTAAACTCAGTAGTCTCTGATAGCTGTAAGCAAACCCTTTAGATTTGCTTGGAAAGGAACAGAGTTGCCATTCTTCTACTTGTCTGAATAGCCCACTGTTAGTGGTGAAAACTTTGTGTTGAAATCAGTTGCATGTAGAAAGTATTCTTTTATGCTGAAGATCTTTTAATATGCTTTTCTAATTTACTGGGGAACAGCATCTTTTATTAAAGTTGAAGCTTGGACAAAGATAGTATGATTGTTTTCTTGATTTTCAGTAGATTTCAACATAAACAAAAATGTACCTATGCCTAGTACTAATTAATTAGTAGTTTAAAAAAAAAACCCAAACTCTAGCCCAAAAAAATCTGCAGGTAGGTATGATAGGTGAAACTAAAAAAAAAAAAAAAAGAAAAAGGAACACCAAGTATGACAAGGACTGAGATAGAAAGACAACACCAGTTGTTTGTGGGGATTTTTTTTTCCATTTGTAGTAGATAATGTGCTTGGCAATGTGTAGAATGAGACCTGATGTGCCAGATGGGATCACACCTATGTGGCAAAAAAAAATTACTTTAAGAATTATTTTTGATACTGTAATGAAGCAGTCTTTCTTTTTCCTTCTATTAAACACAGTGCAGTAACAAGCAGGTAACAGTATGTCAATAAACCAAATAGATGAATTGGCATTAAGGGTCCCCTTACCCTATGCTTGGCTCAGCACTTTTTATGCTCCTGAAAAATATGGAGGATTCAATTCTACCGCATTTGTTTGATGTCTCACCTGTGGACCAGCTTTGAAATGCGTGCACAATTCATTTTTTGAGGGTTTTTGTACAAAGACTTTGAAGGGAGGATATTACTTCCCTTTATGCTCCTTTTCAGGAGCTTTTTGCTAATTTGTTTCTTAAGAATCTCCACACTTGCTATCATAATCCTTTTCGCAATATCATCCTGAAAATATGAGTGAGAAATAGGTAGTAAATGTAGGGGACAAAAAAACCCCAAACATATGGGCCCTTTTCTGTCTTCATATTAGTGCTTCTATTTGTATGTGATATAAATGATACATTTGACAAGGTGTTGACAGCCTCAGCTCCGAGCTGCTGATTTTATGTTATTTCTTCTCTTTACAAAGGCACAGATCTTCATATCCATATGCCTTTTAAGTTTCAATGGCAAATCTCAAATATAGTTTGATTAAAATGCACAAATTCACTTTATACTATTCCCTTGCTAAAACTTTACGGAGTGAAATACGCTAGCAGAAAAAAGGCCATTAATTTCCATTTAAAATTTGTTGATAATGGAGGCCCTTGAAAGCTTAGGAAATTTTATTTATTCTCTAACTGTAAATGCAGATGTAACCCCTCTTCCCTAAATTAAGCATTACATCTATGAATTGAAATTGTATTTATGTAAACATTGTTCTCTTTTAGCATCCTTTCCTATAACATTTCAAAATATCATCATGATACGGAGCACATTAACTCAATTTTCTGTGCCTTTGCTCCTCTATATGAATTAATCATTTAACAGTTCAGGCATTTAAATAGCTGATAAAGGTGGACCTCTGTTTTCTGAATAGCTTGTCATTGACATATTCAGGCATTGAATCAATTATCTTTGCATTAATGCTACAGGATGACTTTAAGTAAAATGCATCAAACAAAAAAAATTCATAATGATTATTCCTGGTCACCCAAGTGACACAGATCCAGATGTGCTGGCAAGGCCTATAAGAAAGAATATTCCTATATTAAAATAAGATAATGATGCTACATTAATTCACATATAATCTTGTCTTCTAGATCAAATTCTGAAGCTGAATTACTAACTCATTCAAAATCTTTAGCAAAACTCCCACCTATTTTAGGAAGGTTAGAAAGAAAATGCTGGTTTTTCAAATCTCACCGGAGCATGTAGACTGTTACCACTTTCTTTGCAAGTTAAACTGTATCATTTAAACTACAACTGGATAGTTTTATTTAGCGGCCACTAACTTGAACACAGCACAAAAAGACAATGTGACTTAAATTGAGAGTTATACTACAAGATATACACCCATTTATTGTTCTAAGGGAGACCCCACAATGTAAAAAAGATGGCTATATTTTACTTTGAATATTTGAAAGTCAGCAACCAAAAAAAAAAAGAAATAATTGCAATTTCATGTTCAGATGAATCACATCCTTCCCTCATCCAAACACAGTTCTCCTACTCAAAGAATCACAGAGTTTCAGAAGTGTCAAGGTACTTCAAATTTTGTTCCTTCACAGAAAATATATAGGCTTAGAAGTATTATACAGTGGGACAGCTAGTTAGCCCATGAAGTAGAATTAATGTGAACTCTGGTGAGAAGTCAGTATACCAATGCAAAAGATTTAACATGGTGGGACAATTAACAAAATTGGCAATAAAATATGTGCGGGGAAATTCTAACATGAATGGCTTATGGGAAGTTTTGGTGAGAAATTAAGAATAGTTGGTATATCTCTACTAATAGCTTCATTTTGTTAATTATTAGTGATGCGTACATAGCAGGAAGTGGATTACTCTTTTGTAGTGTTTAAAAATAAAATAAATACTGAATCTTTGTGTGTTACTAGTTATAAGTAGCTTGGAGAGATTAGGAGAGAGAACTTCAAATTCAAGCTGGGTTTTGTTTAAGTCTGTCATGATGTAAATATCTCTGTAGGATAGCTGCTTTCATATTTGAATGGATGTTTTTCTTTCAGTTTTTGAAATAAAACTAAGTCAATTTCAGAACTTTTTTTTTTTCCCCCTGGCTTGATTACTGATCTCAGTATAGTTTTAAAGAAGTTTTAAATAAAATTAAGAAATCCATCCTGATACTATTATGTATGTTACAAAGTTATTTTTTTAGTTGATAAGCGTTAACTGAACCTTTTTTTTTTTTGCTTTCATATTTTTACTCTAAGGACAATGGCATTTAAATATGAAGTTTCCTTGGAGTTTATTTCCTTGTTTCAGTGAAAAAAAACAAGGAATAATGCCAAGTCATTTTGCTGTGCTTCTTAAACTGCTGTACAATTATTTATTCATTGGCCAAAAATGTCTTATTTGTTTTATTTCAACATATCATTAAATGTTAAGTGTTGGTTATTATTAGAGACATGAGGATTTCTGAAAAATAGGACTTAGGTGTATAAGTCATTCTCACAGATGAGGGACGGGCATCATAATGTTTCACATTCACTTTGTTGCCTTACTGCTATTGCTGGTGTAGTTGTTTTGATTTCATTGTTGTATACATTCCTGTTTAAAAATACAAGCTTTAATTACATTTCGGATTAATACAATTAGATCTTTCTGAGAACTGGAGACAATTGCCTATTTTTTTAATAAAGCTTTAAAATTTCTCTATATTGCAATTTGAAAATTATCCAGAGGTGAATGTACTTATTTGCAAGTATTTTTTTTTTTTAAAAAAAAACTATTTATCAAAGTATTAGTTATTACAGAAGTCACTAAAGAAATCCTACAGGATTTGGTTGGGTTGGATATCCTACAGGATAGTGGTTGGGTTAGAAGTTATTGTTAAGTTATAGTTAAAATATTTTTAGGAATGATAGGTATGCAACAATCTGATGTTCTAAAGCAACTGAGCTCGTAAGGAAAATCCCTGACAATTATTAAAAGATTGTTTTATATATTTAACAGTCTGATAGAAGTTTTTGTTTCAAATATGGAAAAGAAAAACTCTTGAAGAAAAATAAATAATACAAGTGCAGTATTCCAATTTACATACAGATTACATTACTCTTTCGACTTACAGAAGCATTTGTTCGATTTATTTCCTAGTCTCCTTTATTTCATAGTTATATTTGAACCTCTTTACATAGAAACGAAAATATTTTAAAAGCAAAAGTTGGGGAGATGTGATCTTTTCTATTATGCAAACTCAGTGACTTGAGGCAGACACAGCTATACAAAATAGTTGTTGATAGGTTGTGACCAGCATTACAGTACCAGCAGTGAAAGAGAATACATAGATGTTTAAAAACACTGAGCTGATATGGCACCTCTGCCCACTTCTATTGTTATGCAAAAAAGGAAATGACATGTTTTAAATAATGCATTTGAAAAAACACCATAATTAAGTCAATTTAACCCAAGAGGCAAACAGCATATGCAAGTGTATTTCAGGTTGACTGGCAATAGATCTGCCTTGGCAGAGCTGTCCTCCCTCGTAATGGAGATATACAGAACTATTTTGTAAATCAAATATCTCAGTTTTTTTCTTCATAACTGTAAAGCTCATATTTATTTTGCAGATCTATGATGGCAAAGACAACACTGCTCACCTGCTAGGTGCGTATACTGGGGCATCACTGAGAGGTCTGACACTAAGTAGTACTTCAAATCACCTGTGGTTGGAATTTAACTCAGACATGGAGGGCACTGATGAAGGTTTTCAGCTTGTGTATACCAGTAAGTATCAATAGTAATAGATTTATGATTTTAAGACAATAAATATTCTTTGCTCAGTAGATGAAATGCAGTCAAAAGACAAGTAATGATAAAATCAACAGCAAATTACTCATCATTCATCAAAATCATATAGTTTCTTAATTGTGCCTCAAAAACCCCAAAGTATGTAGCATAGTGAAACGTTTCTTTGACAGTACTTTGTGTATTTTGGTGCTTAAACCTTTTTTATTATTATTATTGAGGGTTATTTTGAAGATTTTTTTACATCTTGAAGCGAATAACTGAAAATTATCCTGTTTTTTATAATTTATATCAGCAGATAAAAATGGCTAAGCATACGAGTAGTTTTAAAAGTGACGCTTGATAAAGTGACAACTTCTGAAAATGTACATGATTGTTACATATGCCTATTGACATGTGGTGTATATGACTTCTTTAATGCATAATTTTTTCATCATCACTGAATTGTTATATAAAACAATTTTTAACAAGCAGTATTGTAAGTAATAAACATCCTTTTTTCTCCCTGTATTTAAATCTTTCTCTTTCACCTGTTTATAAAAATATTCTTACATTTCAAAAACTTTCCATCATTTTTTAAAACTAATTCAAACAAAAATAATATGTCTAGCAGAATTAAAGGAAAATATTTCAAGATGCTACAAAAGTATGTAATTATTTTTCAGGTAACAGTTACATAATTATACCACGTAACAGGCTGTGATAACATAGGACTGTACCCTATTATTAAAGATAGGCCTTCCAGTACTGTGTTACTTTGTGTGTGTCAAGGTATTTCATTTTTCTTATTTATACAGGTATGTCCAAGCCCAGCACTTGAACCTTATCATTAACATTTCCTGTCTTTTGAGACAGGCATTCTCACAGAATACACTTTTCAAGCCTGAACAGTTATTAACCTGAAGAGTGCTGTATCAAATTTTATAGATATTTGTAGAACTGGAAGAGAAAAAGTGAGAAAAACTCATGGATCAAATTAAAGATAGGGAGGAAAGAGAAAAAGAAAAAAACAAATGATGCAGAGGCAGTCACTCATCATTTCCCACAAGCAGACCAATGCTCAGCCAGTCTCTGAGCAATGGCCCCTGTGAAAATACTATCCTCCATTTTATTGCTCAGCATAGAATATCTCTTTGGTCGATTGGGGTCAGCTGTCTCAGCTGTGTCCTCTTCCAACCTCTTGCCCACCTTCAGACTGCTGTGGGGGCAAAGTGAGAAACAGAGATGGACCTGATGCTGTGCAAGTACTGTTCAACAACAGGAGAAACTTTTGTGTCTTCTCAACAGCATAAACACTGCTTGTAGCTAGACTTGGACAATGGAGTTACATGTTCACCCTCAAGATGGAAGTGATCAGTTAAAAAAACTACTTTAGTACTGTGTCTATGAGCAGGTCATCCAGAGATGAGGACATTTCAGAGATTGAGGCACATTTTAACTTTTAACTTCTTTTCACACAGTATGATCAACAATTTTCTTAGAAGGCTAGAAATTCTAAGTGGTCAACAAGCATCCAGACTAGCAATATCAAGAAAGGTTCGCCATTTAGGATTCACATTAACCTCTTTTAGAGCTTCTGCAGTGCAGTCTGTACTGGGAAACAACAGCTTAGCTAGAAATGAGAAAAGTTCAGCTCAGAGGGTGTGGAGGCTCTTCAGGAGGTGAGCCATTTTCAGTGAGACATTAAATGAGTTGAAGGAAGAACTGGGATGATACAGCATTGGACCTATTTTTAGTTTTTTTTCCTTATATGAGCAAACGGCTTTATCCAACCTGAAGCATTTTTTCCGTAAAAGCAAATAATGACCTTTTTTCAATCAATAATAGTGATTCAGTACCTGAGGAGAGTGTGAAAGCCTACCAACTATTGACCAGATGGACAAATACTGTGTAAATGACTTCACTGAACAATGCAGATATGAAAAGCCTTTCATCTACTCCCATGTCACCTACATATAGGAATACCAATCTAACATAAAGTGCCTTTTTTACCGACACATAGTTTCAACTACATGATATTAATAAAATACATCTGGTTCTGAACAAAATAAGGTTTAGATCTGCTTCTCTAGTTAATAACAACCTTTTCTGGAATACAAAATATTTCCATCAATTACAATTTATGTTTTTCCAAATGTTAATATGCTTCCCTATTTCTATATAATGCATGTCATTTTGTTTCCTTCTTGCTCCACATTTCTTAATTCTCAACAATGTCCAAATTGTTTAGCTTGAGTTCTCTATGTCATCATTATCATTGTTTCCTGCATGTAGTTTTTAAATTTACAAACTACTGAATGCAGGATTATGGTAGGGATTGATGACTATAACAGTATTTCTTTGTTGCCATTGGTACTATTGTGTCATTGGTATTACTATGCACAATAACAACAAACAAATATGCTGTGCAATTTTGTTTATGAGCCTTTAAATGGCTTTTGATGGCTAGATTGTCATCAAAGTAAATGGACAGTCACTTTAACTGCCATTTTATAATTTATTGTATCATTTTAGAACCAATTGGTAGTGATAATGAAATTCCTTCTCAGTCTTTAATTGGACTCTTAGGAAAAATTATATTATTACAATTTGGTTTGCATGCTCTTGGTGAGGGGTATAGAGATTTATCCTAGTTAGACTGTTTCAAAATAGAGAAGAAACCATAAATATATTGTTACATGAAGTCTGAAAATTTTTGATTTCCATTGGAAAACAGAAAATCTTAATTTCATTAATTTATGTGTCTGTTTTATTTTGTAACTACAATGTTTTATTCTTACCACAGGTTTTGAACTTTCACATTGTGAGGACCCCGGAGTGCCACAGTTTGGGTATAAAATCAGTGACCAAGGCCATTTTGCTGGAAGCACTATAATTTATGGATGCAATCCAGGTTATACACTCCATGGAAGTAGCCTTCTAAAGTGTATGACTGGAGAAAGAAGAGCATGGGACTATCCTCTGCCATCATGTATTGGTAGTAGACTCATTTGTTATTTACTTAAACTATTAACTAAATATAAGAAAGAAAAAAATTGTAAGGATTGTTAGATATATGTGAAATCTGATCTCTGTGTGTACAGGTCTATTTACACATACATTTACAGAACCGTCTGCCTAGATCTCATCTAAGTCGGTGTCAGTGGTGTTGCTCTTCTTTAGGTTAAAAAAAGTATATTATGCATACTGAAATTCCCAATATGTGAAAATCTAATTATAGTCAGCAAATAGTCAACATAAAAAGACAAGTTAATCATAAATCCAGGACAACAGATGTTTTATGAGGTGCTGTAAATCCAGTTGGTTTTTTTTTTTTATTTTGTCTAAATAACATTAAGATAGATAGAAAAAAATCATATATTTACATGTAAACACTACAAAATAAATTAAAAGTAAAATTTGAAGATACAAACATATATAGAATGAGCTAGCAAAAAATCAACAAACTGAAATCCAGAGTTGTACCTGAATCTCTGTTAAAAGTAAAGATACAATGCATAAACTCAAAGTTTTGTATTCCTTTTTGTTTCAAATCTGGTAAATCATTAAACTCAAATCACTGTCCTTCAAAAAAATGACACAAATTAAGCACCTAGTATTTGCATTACCACCAGACTCTTTCTGAAAACTAAGTTATAATTATTCCAAAAGGTTTTGTATAGGTGAATTCTGTGGTTTAAACTTCCTGAGTTTTAAATTAATCTTCAAAACCTACAGAATCATAGAATGGTTTGGGTTGGATGGGACTTTAAAGATCATCTAGTTCCAACCCCCCCTGCCATGGTCAGGGACACCTTCCACTAGACCAGGTTGCCCAAAGCCCCATCCAACGCAGTCTTGAACACTCCCAGTGGTGGAGCATCCACAGCTTCTCTGGGAAATGTGTTCCAGTGTCTCACCACCCTCACAGTAAAGAATTTCTTCCTAATATCTAATCTAAATCTCCCCTCTTTTAGTTTAAACTCATTACCCCTTGTCCTATCTCTACTTGATCTTGTAAACGGTCCCTCTCCAGATTTGTTGTAGGCCCCCTTCAGCTACTGGAAGGCTTCTATAAGGTCTGTCCAGAACCTTCTCTTCTCTTCACTGCCCTTGGCTGGATTTGCTCCAATAGTTCCTTGTTCTTCTTATTTTGGGACCTCAGATCTGGATGCAGTACTTCAAGTGGGGTGTCACTAGAGCAGAGTATCTATTAGTCTGTTATTCACAGAGGGAGGTTACTTATCCATCCAGTTCAGAATTCCATGTATCTGTTATGTATTGCTCTTCATTAAGCACACAAAAGTACCTAGATGTTGTCATTTAAGTGAGCTTAGAAATTATTTATATTGATTTTGTTTATATCAGTTAGGTATTTCCCAATAGCCAAGCAGTAAAACATGTTGCTTGTATCCAGAGTTAAACAACTGTAAAGCTGTTGTTTGTTATCAGCAATAGTATCCATCCCAACCTGAGGATTGCATAGGTTTGGCTAAATAGATTTTAGAAGAATTGTAATTAAAACAAGTGAGTTTGTTGCATAGACAAGTTTAAGAAATCAAAAAGGTTTTGAATGCCAATTGTAAACAATGATCTTGAATTCCACATACCTTCTAGTTTTTCGTGTTAATTAAGAATTACTGCAGATGCTTTAGAATATTCTTGAAGGGATGCAGTATGAATCCTATAAAATGTCTTCTTGGGCTAAAAAGTATATATGTTCATGTCTTCTTCGGCTGCAAAAATATAGTGAAAGATTAATGAAGCTTTAGTAATAATAAAACATGAGGAAATTGGCTAGAAAGGAACTGGGAAGAAGGGCAATTAAGAAATGCACAAGACACTTAAAAAAAGCATGCTCAGATTAGAAATATTCTTAAAAGAGAACAATAAAATTGCATCACAGGGGTTTTGTACATGACTGTGACTTCTTTCAGATATGTCCTTAATACGTTCAAACAAAAGCTTGAGTATGAACATCTCTTATTCATCCATGATCAAAACAGTCAGTTTTTGAGACTTTAAATTCAGTAATGAATTAAATAGCAGGAGGTGAAAATGAATCAGCAGTAAAAGTGTTCTAGCATTTCTGGTTTATAGGAATCCTTCTTTCAACATTCACTTTTAGCTGGGATCAGATTGAAAATAAACTTCCTTGCTATGAAAGAGAAAAAAAAATATTATTTTTGCAGCACTGATGCCATTTATTTCCCATGTACCTGTTTATGAATCAGGTAGCTGTATGCACTCAAGTTTTGTCCTTAAAAGAACTTGGTCCCAGCCCACGACAAGATCTTTTAGGTTTACAGATTGTTCAGGCAGACCTCAAGAATCTGTGTAAACAATGATGCTTTGCATAAAGTATTTTAGGTTGGCATGTACAAATAACTTATTTCCCTGGATAGTTATGAGCAACATAGGTCAGCAGATACTTTAATTCGCTGCTACTATCAGAAATTGGCTTAAAAATGCTACTGTTCTTTTAGTATAATTTCATGGAAGTATGCAACATTGACCAGACAACAGCAAAACTGTTTTCAAGAAAATGTAGTAAATATAAATCTTAAACATGCAGTGAATATTACAGTACAATGTATTATCCATGGAATTTGCAGGAAGAAATATAGTATAATATATATTTCCTTTAACTTGATATCCTTAGAATGGTTTTTAAAATTGACACTTGGAGGCAAAATTAAGATTCTTAGTTAGGATTGTCTTCACAGTAAGCAATCTGGAGATGTAAGATTAGACAGATTTTGCTCTGTTACTCCTGACTGCAAGATGAGAGGATATGCTTTCTGAGAAGCCACCACTTGCATGGCTGGTTCAGCAATCAGCAGAACTGGGGAGATGGCATCTTCTTGGAGAGAAATAAACCCCTAGGGAGAGAGAGAACCTTCAAAAATCACAGTAAAAAAGAAAATAATTTATGCTCTGTTAAAATTAGAAATTATAAACGAAATTTGTAGTTGTTCAGTGGTCGTGGATGAAATGTAATTTATTTTAAATGTCATTCAGTTTGTCAGTGAGTAATTTTTTCTTTATCACGAACTCTATTTGTATCCTTACTCTACTGGAGGAATAATAGACTATGCTATCCTCTGCATTGAAAAATTATGAAAGATTTTTTTTTTAGAGTATTTAGGAATTAACAGATTGGCAAAGTGCTTAAAAAAGATATGAAAGGCCACCTGTCTCTGCAAATTTGCTTTTATTATGTCAGAAAATCCATCAAGAGTAGCATTTCAATTATATTTTATCACAGAACTCACAGATCATAAGGTAATAAATCTCTCAACTAAATATTTTATGTGATGTTAAATCAAAATAAAAATGCATTTTAACTATACCAAGAGATCTAATCAAGGTATTATTTTTGCTTTGCACTTCACAAGGGAGAAAGCGTTAGAGGTACTTTAAAAGTAAGGAAAGAGAAATAGCAAGGCTATAAAACCTTCAGGGATCTACATTAAAAAAATCAGGTTTTCTCAAAGATAAGGTATTAAGATTATGAAATACTCAATTTTGCTTAATGACTGGCTAAGGCCACCTAAGTAGGAGTCACCATCTGTTATTTTCTTAGAAATACTATAGCTTCACTGTGAGGACAAGTTTTGAGTAAGATGTTTTACTTTTTTTTTAATTATTATTTTATTTTTTTTCCTGGGCTGAAAGGCTGACTTTGTCTCTGAATAGGCTACTTTTATTTAGTATGGGGTTTTTTGTTTGTTTAAATATATGTATTTTATGTTGTACTTAGTTATTTCGTTTTCTTAATTTAATTCTGCTGCTTTAGGGTGACATGGTGTTCTTGGTTTCTTTTTTAAGTGACATTATATGTTCCTTTCAGTATGTAATGGTATGTTTTCTAATTATTATGGTGTGTTCAAAATTATTAGAAAACATAGGTGCCAAAGGAAAATACAAATATCTTCAAATAAAACCACTTTTACTTGTTTTTTTACCAAGGCCCTTCAAGTCCCTATATGTTGTATTATGACCTTGGGGCATACTCAATTTAGTTGCGTTACTTATTCAGCAAGAGAGTAGATTTATAAATTGATTGCTCAGATGATCAGCTGGAAGACCATCTGTAATGAATTAAAAGTAACATGTTGTGTAACGTTTTTTTATTAGCTGAATGTGGAGGCCGTTTTAAAGGAGAATCATCAGGAAGAATCTTGTCTCCTGGTTATCCTTTTCCCTATGACAACAATCTGCGTTGCATGTGGGTCATTGAAGTAGACCCAGGAAATATTGTCAGGTACTGGAAGCACATCTTACAACAAATCTTTTTAATTGTATAATAAAAAAATCTTACCTGTAGAGTGGAGAAAAAAAAGGGATTTAGGATTTAAAATTTAAGATGCAGCTCAAGGACAGTATTTTTGACATTGTAAGTTTGAATATGTAGGTTTATGTTGAAATTGTTTTTCAACGAACATTGTCTCATGAAGTTCAAGCTTTAAAATCGGTTATATTTGGTGAAACGCAGATTAATTTTAGACCAATTCATAAGTGAATATCTGCAAACATATACAGACTAGAACTCTGGTTAAAAATATCTACTATGAATGCTATTTTAATGCTAAAGTTATAAGACTGATTATGTACAAAGTAAAAAGTCAGCAGAACTGTTTAGTGGAAGAGTCTACATTTTTGAAAAAAACCTACCTTTCAGTAGCTATTTTAGTTAAACACTGTACCACTATTGCATGAGTTCACAGTCCTATTTAACTTGTTTCAGTGAAAATGGGGTACATAATATTGTCTTAAGGAAAACAAAGTATTTTCTGAAAACATTCTATGGATACTTGTAGATTATTTAAATGTCTAAATTAATATATTGTTTCATGGTAGACTAATTCAAATATTAGTGTTCTTTTTCTTTTGAGTCCATTTCTGTATCAGTGTTTTATGCATCCAAAGGGAAAGGTGTGATACATTATAGAAAATCACTCTTGGACATAGAAGTTTATTTGCTTTTTTAGTTTAGTTTTGTTGCTAAAGGTATGCTATTGAGTAACATGAAAGCTGACAATAAAATCATGTTACTCTTACAGCCTCCAGTTTCTTGCTTTTGATACTGAGGCATCCCATGACATTCTACGAGTTTGGGATGGTCCACCTGAGAATGAGATGTTACTTAAAGAAATTAGTGGATCGCTTGTTCCTGAAGGCATTCACAGTACACTCAACATAGTAACTATCCAGTTTGACACAGATTTTTATATCAGCAAATCTGGATTCGCCATACAGTTTTCAAGTAAGTTGAATGAATTTATTTTTCTTATAAGATGGTTCGCTCACAGATAATTGTAGTGCTGGGAACAACTGAAATCAGTGAAATAATTTTTTACTTTGGTAGGGAAAGAATTGGCCCAGACTTACAGATTCGTTGTTAAGCTATATTTTTTCAGCCAAATAAATAAATAAATAAATAAAGTCTTTTGCTGGTTTGGCTTCATTTCAAGGGCAGCTGGGGCAGTGCCAAAATATTCATGACTATGACTAGTGGTTTTCACAAAGGAGGTGATGTAGGCATGTTAAAGGCTCCATCCTTTTCTTATCAATAAGAGTTCTGCTTTCAGAGACATCTGTGCAGAATTTTCATTCCTGCTGCGCTTGATTAGGACGAAATGGGAAATAGCACTACAGGAACAGCAGTGTCCTTCTCCCTTTTGCCTTCTAACATTATTTCATCTTATTACAGGCAGCATGGTGACAAATCTAAATAGTTACTTAACTGTTATTAAATTCCTTTAGACATTTTTAGTGCTGATACAGAAGAAATCATTGAGTGACGTCCATTTTGACCTTATTTTCCTGGTCAGTGAAATGTATGTGTATTTTTTGAGGAGTAGTAAAACCTGTTCTAGTATCATTTTGTTTAGCAGTAGCAATGTTTCTAATATGGGTTGACACAGACACCCTTAATGGTAACATTATTTACCTTGTCGTAATTCCTGTGCTTGATAGTTGTATTAGCCCTTGTTTTCCCCTACCCTTATTCTTTCTATGTGTATGACAAATACATGTGTGCACACACAGTAATTTGAAGGAAGAATGAAGTACGTGAATGATAAGTCAAAGATATTTAATGTGTTGTGAAAGAGTGCCTGTGCTTCATCTGCTGGTTTTTGCAGCCATGAATAGAGTTTTTAAAGCCTCAGCTCCAAGATATTTTTGCCATTTTACTGCCTTACACCCTTCCAGAACCTGTTTGGGAGAGTCTCACATACCTGCTCCTTTATTTAATGTTGAGTCGAAAAAAGGAATGGGAGAGTTCAGATGGTCATTTAGGATGAGTGGAAAAAGAGATTGATGTAGACTAAGAATGGAGTTGCAAGGAAAAATGCAAGGATGTGGGAGAAAAGTCATAAAGCAGCTACTGATGTACTTCCAATGCTATACCTGAAAAGAAGTTTTAGAGGTTCATCTGAAAGGAGAGGTATTTCATTTAATTCTCCATGTGTTTGCAGTCTGTTGAGATTTAATGATGACAGTTCAAAGGATCCATGAAGTGTTACTGCCTTGGTATTTCTCTTACTCTTCTGTCCAGGTTCACAAAATCACAGTGATCCTTCTCAAACACTTGATGTTGCACTGTTTGAGTACATATTCTTTATTAGAATTGCAGAGGCTTTTTCCCTAAATTAAGATTTTAAAAATAATATATAAATACCTATGAAACCTGAATTTCTCTGTTGTTTTATGGACATATTATTTTACAAACCAGGAAATAAATATATACAAGGAGATGGAGGAAAGAGAGAGAGAACTCTGTGCAACTTTGTTTCAGGTTTTCATATGCTTTAAGTGTATAATGTTGTCTGAGTGAAACAGATGGTATCTGCATACTCCACCTATAGTGTAATTAACAAACAGAAAGCTCACACAGGGAGGTATCTGCTTTTTCTTTCCTCTTGCCATTTCATGAAATTGGGTATGAGTAACTGGATTATTGGCTCTTTTGCCTCAAGAGGAATGTTATTCAATGACAACAGGTATTTTATGTTGAAAACTTCTTAAGACTTTGAATGCTTTTTATTTTTTTTAATATTATTTTCTTAATCTGTAAACTGAAAATCTGTTTCTAAAAGTGGATTAAACTTCTTACCAGTTCCTTATAGTTTTGGATTTTATTTTATCATCTACTGATACCCAGATCTGCATCTATCATTTATTTAATGAGTGAAAATGTTCACCATTGATAATGTGGCATAATTTGAATTGGACTCCTTTACAAATTGTCCAGTATATACAGAAAACTGATTTGTATCTGCTAACATAAATTACAGGTGAGATAGCATTCTTCAAATTAAAGGGTGGGTGGAGGAAAAGTCTAGAGAAGCCAAAATGTTATATAAATAGAAGGAAAAAAAAAAGTAATTTAGTTAGTATTATGTACTACAGCTGGTACTATTATAATTGTCTTCATCTAGGAGATTGTCTCCTTTGAGATGACAGTGAAGGAACACAATAGAAAGTCTGAAACACAGAGTACAAAAAGATATGTAATAAAGCAGAATATTAAAACTTTGTATATATGTGTAAAAGAAAAAATAAAAACATCTGGGGATTCACCAGTAGGATTTTGGAACATGTCTAAATGGGATGAATAGATTGAATAATTTAGCTAGAGAATAGGTGCCAGCCATCTTCCCTTAAATTGGGAGAAGAATGAAAGGCTGGCAACAGGCCACAAGCAATATGCAGACAGGAAGTACCTGGTACAGCGTATTTTCTCTGAACTGTCAGAGAAGAAGCATGAAAACCCCAATACATACTGGAAAAACACCAAGGAAACAAGCGGTAACTTCATTTAGTGAGTAGATTCTGCACAAAATAGAAAATTAGACCTTCAAGAAAAGTGAAGCAGAAAGAGAAGGGAAGAAATGCGTATTTGCCAGAGACATGATCTGTATATCTCAGGGTCAGACAGAAGTATTAAACATAATGAAATATTTTCTTCAGCTGACATTGCTTCATGTCACCAAGCTGAAAGTAATAGATGGAAAAGGAAAAGACAGAGAAAGACAACTGAAAAATGTTGAGTGGAAACATTAAAGTGCAAAAAATTGGATGATAATAATAGTGTGCGCTCAAAATAATCTTTTTTAGGCACTTTAATGTGTGTGAAGTGTGTAATATCAGGTCAGATCCTACTGAAGTTGACGAGATTATTTCCATAGATTTCAAGGGCCTTTGAATCTGTTATTAACAGGGAAGTTCCCTCTCTGCTAGCTTTAACAGTTAAGGTGCCGTTTACCATTTAGGCAGAAAGCAAGGATCTGTATTCAACTCTCACAGGCCATTGCTTCACCATTAATTGCTGTGCTAGTGAATCACTCAGCAGTAGAGACTACGTTCTGCTCAGGCCTAAGTGTGCAGTCACATTCCTGACTAATTAAACAATGCACAATATGGAGCATTATAAGGCAGCCAGTGCAGAACTAACCTGCAACCATTTTTTCAGTATATGAGAGGTTTTTGGGATTTTTTTGTAAATAAATATTCTAACAGTATTTTATATCATGTGACAGAAATTTCTTATATAACAGGATATGCCTTAAAATGCTTGGATTTACTCTACTGTCAAACTACAGCTGTCCCTCCTTACTTTAAGATTGGATGAAGAGCCCTTTGCAGTTACGTGTCTCTGTAGACTACAGATAAATCCTGGAAAACTTGTGTCAGATACCTACCTGAATGGCTTAAGTTTGACAATATTAATTTCCAGTCCAGAATTGCAATGCATGATATTGCTCACTTTGATTGCATTTAATGATTAAATGTTTACAAGTCAGCTTTTTATATTTTTGTTTAGTACTTACTTATAGCCACATTGTCTTCTAAATGTCCTGTGATTGATGTTTTGTTCCATTGGTTGATTTGGTTTGGGTTTGGCAATTTTTTTTTGTGGTGGTGGTAGACTTTCGGGGGTGGGGGTGGGTGGTTGTGTTTGTTTGTGGGTCTTTTGTTTATGTTTGTTTGGTTGGGTTTGGTGTGGGATGTATTATTCAAAGACATATTTACCACAGTCTCATTCAGGAACATTTTTTTCTCCCTGAATACCCTCTTGTTTTTTCCTCTTCTCCAGTTTTCCAGTAACAGAGATATCTACTTCTAAGAAGTTTAGCCTGAAGGTGATTTGAGAATGGGTTTAGGGAATTTAACTGTTTTCTTTCTCAGAGTGCTGTTTACCAGCATTGCCAGCACAGGGATCACTCACCAACATAACTTCTTCACTTTTCTGAAGTCAGTAAGACAGGATTTATTCTTCCTCATGTGTATTTCATAGCAGAACCAGCTTTTCATCTTAAATGTTTTCATACTCTGGTTTCTGATGTCTTTAAAGTTTGAGAGGAGTTTGGATTTAGAAATTTTAAGGTGACTATTTTCCTATTAGAAATAACTGTGAAAATTCACAGTTCTAAATTTAGTCCAGTGTTTTTGTTTTGGTGTTGCTGAGGGTGGTGTTGGTGTGCTTTCTTGGGTTTTTTTTAGATTTTTTGAGTGGTTTGTATGTATG
>VWZZ01000496.1:87157-110303 GCA_013399095.1 Psophia crepitans
CCAGCCCCAAGACCAAGCCCTGGGGAACACCACTAGTGACCAGCTGCCAACTAGATTTAACACCTTTTACACAACTTTCTGGGCCACCATAACTCTCTGATAAAAAAAAGTCTTCTTGGTCATGTCACCATAGAAATAACTTATTTTAATTATACTGAAGATTGAGCTTCCTTGATTTGTACCCCATGCAGCATAGTTTGGCCAAATTCTCGTGACTGAAATCAATGCAAGCCTACTCACTTACTCTAAATTTACATATGTAGAGTTTAAAATAGACTTTCTTTGACATGTCACGTGGCATTTCAGAGAACTCAAGCTGATTTGGTTCCAAATTGTGAATGTCATAGGTCTCAGATTAATGTTTAAGTTTGTATTCCAATTTCATATGTGTGAAATCTATTCTTTGAATCTGAAAAATCTGCTGATATTCTTTCTGTTAAAGCAAACAAAATTGAATACTTTACTTTAGGTTTCTTGCATAAAACTATGTAATTTTGGTGGGTCGTTTTACTTGCAATGAAAATCCATTAGAGATCTTTATAATTCTTTATAAAACAAAATAAATTGGGAAGTGAAAAAACATATTTATGTGGAATCATAATGTTTTAAATGAAACTATTTGTTCTGTTTCAGAAAAAGTTCCCTTTAACTTCACCATAGAAAATTTAACTTTTAAAATAGGAGCAATCTCCCCTTCTCTTCAGAAGATTTCAATTGACCCAGAGTGCAAAATCAAGGACAAGGAAACCTGCAGTGCTGTTTGCTGTTGCACAACTGTATCCTTAACAGTTGCAACAGAACAGGTTGCACACTGTTCTGTAAAGAATCAAATTAAACACATGTATTTTCATTCAGGTCATCTTAATGACCTTTTCAGTAGAAATGGTATTAAAAAATGGGTGATCATTGGTAAGATTTTTCAATGCATGAATAGTCCTTGTATATGGTCCGAGATCCTGGTGATTGCTTTTTTTCCGAGAAGCATATTTCTATATCTTCTTTACCTTCATACATAAAGAAATAAGCCATTTGAAGTAGGGATAGATCTGGAATAAAAGAATTTTAAAAACCTACAATAGAAAGAGAGAAAGCAAGAAAGAAGGGAACAATAAAAAAAACAACCACTCCAACTCCCACCCCCAACCCCAAAACCACGCAATTTAAATGAAATTAAGATTTTCAAAACACTTCTCCCCAGCTGGAATGCATTGCCAGCATGATTACATATTGTCACAGTATCCTTTTAATGCTGAGTTCCAGCAATTATCTGAAACCATATGTCAATTAATTTATTTGGGGCTGGGTTTCATACTCAGTGCCAAAGCTATGAGTAAATGCTTAAGGGATAATAGATTTTTCAGAACTGAATGGTTCATATTTATGGAAAAAAAGATGTACTTATGAACTGGGAAAAAATAGCTCATAAGGTTGTCCAATAAAACATGGTGAAAGCAGTTTAGTATTTCAGATGGTTTAAATAAATTGCATTTTAATCACTACTGTAAACTGACAACAGCAAAAACAATAAGAAAAAACAAAATTAGGCAATCTCATTAAACCTGTGCCTGTTATCTCCCTAAGAACTTAAATGTAGCTGACAGTATAATCAGATAAAGTCCCTTAGGAAAGAACTTGGTCTCCACTGTTCCCCCAACAAAAAAGATGTGAGACTATACCAGATTACAATGTAAACAACACTTTCAAAACAAGCTCAGCTAACAATTGCTACTAAATATTTTTGATTGATAATCACTAGAATGCATAAAATTATCTGGATACAAATTCTGAATATAATAGCAATGAAATAATATTGAAGTATGCAGTTAGCCAAATAGTATGTGTTTTCCAACTTGAGTTATCAGGTAAGCATTTTAAGCACTATCATTACTGGTCATACAAACCATTGCTGTTGGAAACACAAAAATATAAATTCTCCAGATTTCATAAAGAATCATATGCAATACAAAACAAAACCAACATGATGAATATTTAATAACATGGGACTTGGCATCTATGATAACCACGAATTTATGATGCCTTTCAGAACTACCTCTATTGTTGAACATTTTTTGGAAAATCTAATTGGTGATTCTACACTGATGAAACATTTATGGCCTGAATTTCTTAAGGAGATCTAATATACACTGAATGTATATAAGGCTTTAACTAAAAAATCCCATTAATGTATAGCAGGAAAAAGATGCAAACACAAACCAGACAGATGTTTACTGTTTTTGTTTTTTTCAAGACCCTTGGACAAATGTAGGGTTTTTTTGTTTTGCTTGTTTGTTTGTTTGTTTGTTTTTCCAAAATGACTAGTAACAGTCCTAAATGTCAAATAAAATTATTAAAATTAAGTGTTTTGATAGCTAAGAATAAGATCCTTGAAACCAACTCTATGCACAGAAATTTAATGAATTATTTAAATCTTTATATGAGCAGCAAATTCAGTGAGACACTTTATAAAAAATAGCTTTTTCCAGCTTTTTAAAACTTAATTTATTCAAGTTTTCTTTGAAAGTTTCTTAAAGAAATAATCTTTCCCTATATCATAGTCCTGAGTACACTAAACAGGCCTCAATGACCCTGAGCAGCCTCATCTGGGAACCCTCCCTTGCCCAGGACTCCCATATGAGCTCAGCACAAAGCTCCTGAGCAATGCTGTAGGAATGCTGGTCTCCAGCTCTGTTGATGGATAGTGGAGAACTACACTGTGGGGAGCCTGGCTCTTGTACAGACCTTTCAGCTCTATGTTGTTTTGAGCTTAGCTCCTGGATGGACTGCAAGCCAGTCACATCCCTTCTTCAGTCATCTGTTTCTTGTTCTGATGTGTGGTACCAGCTTTGGTGCTAGGACACATTTCGTCAGTTCTTGGTGTAAGAGGGAAATAAGACTCAGAAAGCTTCACTGGGAGTTATAGAGATATGGTGGAGACGGACCCTCCTATCTGTGAGATAAGTACCATTCCTATGTCTTTGGACAGAAAAATGACCTGTTCACTTGGATTGTCAAGGTGGCTGCTGTTGCTGCTGCTTTGAGAGGTTTGGAATGTGTGACCTGGAAGCTACTATTGGCAATCCATAGTATCTATTGCTTCATCATCTTCCACAGTCCATACAGCAACAAGAGAAAAAAGCCAATCTGCTGTCCCAGCTCTACCCATTCAACAAGGACAGAAATTCATTCAAGAATTTCAACTGTTCTCTGGTCTTCTTGGAAGATCTGAAACAGAAACTTATACTGATGATTTAGCTATTTTATTTCCATGCTTTTAATTCATTTAGAATACTTAAAGATTATTTGAAACAGAAAATGAAGCTAGGCCTATGTATTGTGTTCTTTGAGCTATTGACTCCTGAACTAGTCAGGAAGTTCTATGTGAGAAGACACATATGTATTCTATCTTCTGCTTCAAATTAGACAGGAGAGATTTGAACTGTGCCGCAACCTAATTTCTGTGGTTTGGGATTTTTTGTTTTGTTTGTTTGTTTTCCCATGCAAAATAAACCTGACCTATCTCACACCTTCCAATTTATTTACTGTTGCAGAATCTGAGAAGACTGAAACCCCTAATTAAGTACCTAAGATGAGGTAGCTAAGAGTTNATTCTATTCTATTCTGTTCTATTCTATTCTATTCTTATTTTCATGTTAGGTAAGCAGAAGACTTGCCGAGACAGCTTAGAAAACCCTGACTGTGAAAAATATGAAACTCTTTTTGTTGAAAGGATGCATTGTCCCAAATGAAACTCTGATTCTGTGCTTTATTCTTAATATTTTTCCATTTTGATCTTTCTTTAAACCATAACTGACAAAATTAGATAGAATCTATGAAGTCATGCAAAATCAACAAACTGAGTCTATGGTTAGAATTTACTTAAGAATTATAATGGCTATGCTCCTAAATCTCTGTTAGATCTACAGCAGAAACAGAAGTGAAAAATAGACAAAAAATTTATTTCAGCAGTGCTTCTGTTGGTAAAAGACTGAATAAAAACACTATGGCTATTTTATTCTTTCTTTTTCAGGAGAAATTGTATAGAAGGTTGGATTTGAGATAGCAAATACCAGACTGACCTGATTCTCAAACAGACAGTATTAGAAATGCAGGGAGACTGCAGTGTCCATACGGGTAAAGGTATTACATAGAGTCTGGGACAGCTTGAATTTTGAAGGTGTAGTCTGTCAGTATTTGTTCAGGCTGATGCAAGTTTGAAAGACCAACAATTATAGAAAGCCTTGATTTAAAGTGATAGAAGTTTAGAAGAACATGTTGGTTTAAATGGATTAAAAAATAATTCTTTTTGACATGCTGTATGTTATGAAGAGCTTGAAATTTGGAAAGCTTAGAGCTTCTGCTCTGATTTTGTTCTCTGGGGGAAAAAAAAAAGGTTTGAATTTTTTTCCTTAATTCTTAAATAAACAAATAAAGTTCCCCTTTCTTTTCTCTCCAGAAGACATGCACAAATTAAACAAAATGAAAAAGTAATTTTCTCTCAGGGTTGGGATTCAGATTCTTTGCAGATATTACACTAGTCATACATTAGAAAACTAAACTTAGAAATCATTGTTAACAGCAAGAAATCCCAAGACTTTTATTATATTTATCCCAGCATTAGTGGAGTCTATTACTGCCTTGTCACACTCATAATGCCATGTTTCAAACTATCTTTCCTGCTTGCAAATGGAGCTGTCATCTTAGGACATTACAATCACAGATCAAATTGTCTGGGCTTATGAATGAACAGAAAGCTTTGGACCTTGACAGTAATTTCCTATTTTTGAGGCAGGAATTATCAATTTGAAATAATTTAATTATCTGATTTATTGTTTAAATGCATTTCAATGTCTTATTATTAAAAACATATATCGAAATGTTTTTATACCCCACATCAAGGAGATTTGTAGACAGATCTGCATTTAAACTCTTTCTGGGTGTGACTGAATGCTGGTTCAATGGCTTCTGCAGCTCTGCAGGAGCATTTGGACAGTCACGTTCAGCTAGTCAAGTGATGATTTGAGATGCCGATTCCTCTCATCTTAACTGCTCAGAACATATGAACCTGTTCATATAAGTGCCCTTAGGACAAATCCAAAGGGGGTGTGTGTGGATTTTTTACATGGCTTGGTTGCTATGAATCTCCATAACAAGATTCTGCCCCGCTTCCTTCAAGTCACATAGCAGCAGTGGGGCAAGATAACTAACTCCCCAGAGTAAGAATTACTTGTGCCTGTGCATTGGCACATGTTTTCTGGAGAATTAGTGGTCTCATATTCAAAGTCTACTTCAGGGAATATGTTGTATGGAAATCTGAAATACTAAGTTTCACTTGTGAGTCCTTTGGCTATTTCTGTACTAGCAAGTAACAGATTAAGAGGAGCTGATATTTAGATTGAAACAGCTGGTACTGAAACACCGCTGGCAACACAGTTCATATTCAGAGATATTCTCAGTTCAGAATTGGTCTAGTGTAGTTCAGAAGTCTATCTTCCAGTTTAGTTTCATCCAGAAGGAATCAATTCATGTTCTCCAAAACCACACCCCAGGGTGAGACAAAACACAATCTGGAGTTTCATTTTGCAAACACACTCAGCTCTGAAGTGTGAAATGCTGATACTGAAACCCTTTCTGTCGCTCTGGCCATGTAGAAAGGCACGCAGTTTCTGTGTGTCTAATCTGTCCACTAACCTCTCACCTATCGAACAGTTTGAGCATAGAGTCTCATTCATCCCTATCCTGAAGCTGGAGTTCTTGGTCAATAACTGTTTCTTTGAGTTCCTAATCTAGAATAAATCTTTTGACTGGTTTGCAGTGTGTTTATTTGAAACTAGCACTGCCCAGAGAAAGAATAAAATAGATTTCTGCAGTTCTCTCTCTTCACTCGGGGAATAAAGCTTTTCAGATGATCACACGCAGGTTTAGGCTACACACAGAGCTGGTTTTGTACCTGTCATGCTGCATGTAGTAGATGATAGCCACTTTTTTGACTTTGTCTTTTTCCATCTAAAATGGAGTTTGCAGCAATTTAATCGATTCCATTTACAACTCATACCTCACTAGCTGGTCAAGAAAATGTGACTGTAAGAGTAGTCTTTTCTTAACTCTCAGTTTACAATGATTGTAATAGAATAAATCCTTATCTATTACTTTATCAATTTTAATGTGTCACAAAGAGCTTTAGAGCCTATACATGAACTTGTGGGGGATTGTGATAACCAGCTCCATTTATTTTGCGGAAAGCTCTCAAGCGTGCATTGCAGGTATGATAGCAAAGTTATAAGGGACTTTTTCATTCCTGACAGTTTTGCTTACTCCACAAATATTCATGAGGAATGATGAAGGTAGTGATCAAGGTCCCTGAATATGTAGCAGAAAAAAAAAAAAAAAAAAATCAGTTCTTGTACTGGAATATATTCTTCATAACTAGAAGAGGATAGATTTTTCAAAAGGAGACAAAAATAAACTGAAGGAAGATACTGAAATTTATCTGTTTGCCTTGTCCAGTATGCATACATATGCAAGGTTTTTACCCATTTTTAATTAATCACATTTCCAAAGAGTGTTCAGCAAGATATACTAACTATTCTGTTAGTATCTTTGTATTTCTACAGTGTACTTGCACTAAGAAATCATCACATTGGTATTATTCTGACAATGATATTGAAGATAATGTCACATGACTGTGTGAATAAATAAATCACATATCATGTTTTAGCAATATTAAGGAAGTTTTTTCTCTCTTTCTTAAAATGCCTCCTTAAAGTTGCACTTGAACAGAGAACATAAACATTTTCCACAGATTTTGGACAAATCAAAACTAAGTGATTATTTATTTATGAGTAAGTAAAAATAAATATATCATTTTATGAATCATAGTGTTTTTAATGGCATGCTGGGTTCTTTCCCTTTCTTACATTTTATTCATTGAGGATACCTTAATTTATTTTTTATCAGCCTATTGAGAATTTCTGTGTGACATTCATAGCTGGTTCTAAAATAGCTCACCTTGTCTGTCAGACTGTTTCATAAATCCTTCAATTAGAATTGATACTCTTAATAGAGCCTTGTGAATTGCTGAACAAATGCTGAAAAATGAGAATTAGACTTTTAGAGACTGAGTACTTAAAAGTCTAAAATCCAGACTTAACAGCGATTTATCTACTTCCACTGCAGGAGCAGAGAACCTGTCTTTTGCATTCAAGTGATGTAATTCAAAAAACAGTCTTAAAACAGCCTTTTTATTTTTAAATGAAGTCTCTGTGTATTTAATATAAATTAACAAAGTTAATGAGGAGCGGCTGAGGGAACTGGGCTTGTTTAGTCTGGAGAAGCGGAGGCTCAGGGAGACCTTGTTGCCCTCTACAACTACCTGAAAGGAAGTTGTGGTGAGCTGGGGGTCGGCCTCTTCTCGCAGATAACTAGTGACAGGACTAGGGGGAACAGCTGCAAGTTGCGCCAGGGGAGGTTTAGGTTGGAGATGAGCAGAAATTTCTTCTCTGAAAGGGTGGTTGGGCATTGGAACAGGTTGCCCAGGGAGGTGGTGGAGTCACCGTCCCTGTGGGTGTTTAAAGAAAGGCTGGATGTGGTACTTAGGGACATGGTTTAGTGGGTAATAGGTGGTGGGGGGACGATTGGACTAGATGATCCTTGAGGTCTCTTCCAACCTTAATGATTCTATGATAAGATACAGTGTGTTCTGTGTTCTCAGCAGGGAGGAATGCAGATTAATATAGGACTGGTTTTACTACTTGCTTCTGTCTAAGTTTACCTTAAGGACTTTGTTTAGATTTCTGACCTGTGTTAACATTATGAACCTTTTCATATTTGATAAACTTTCACTCCAGTGAGATCTAGCTCCAATATTTTATTATCTTGCATGCAACATTTGCAAGATCTGCTAGTGTAGAGTAGTGAAATTTAGTAATTCCATATTTTAGTAATATTATTTTTCTAAATTAAAAATCAGCACCTGATTTAAAGAGGTAAGCAGGAGTCCTGATCATTGTGTCTAAACGAGAAATTTAAAAAACTTTCATGATTGTATATTTTAAAAAATCATTATCTTTCATTTATTATGCAGTAGTTAATATTTTAAAGAAATGTTTATTTAATCTTTGAAGAATAAGGAGGAAAATAATCCCTAACTTCTAGTCATAAGTGATTTTTTGTGGGTTTTTGGGGAGGCATTTTTTTTTAAATTTTTTTTTCCCCCACGCTGAACTCAGACTTCTTATATTGGAAAAAAAAAACATTAAAAGCACCATAATTTTGTAGAACTATGTCATGGTTTTACCCCAGCTGGCAGCTGAGCAGCTCCCAGCTGCTCACTTAGTCCCCCTCATCAGGAATGGGGGGAGAATAAGGAAAGTGAGAAAACTCCTGGGTTCAGATACAAGAGTTTAATCAGTGAAGCAAAAGCCGCGTGCACAAGCAAAGCAAAACAAGGAATTAATTCACCTCTCCCCATGGCAGGCAGGGATTCAGCCATCCCCAGGACAGCAGGGCTCTTTCACATGTAATGGTGACTTGGGAAGAAAAACAAACACCACCACTCTGAACACTGTTGCCCGCCCCCCACCTTCCTCTTCCTCCCAGCCCCTTATAAACAGAGTATGATGCCATATGGTATGGAATATCCCTTTGGTCAGTTGGGGTCAGCTGTCCTGTCTGTCCCCTCCCAACTCCCCGCACACCCCCAGCCATCCCGCCGGCGGGGCGGGACGAGAAGCAGAAAAGGCCTTGGCTCTGTGTAAGCGTCGCTCAGCAACAGCAAAAACATCTCTGCACTATCAGCGCTGCTTCCAGCACAAACCCAAAACACAGCCCCATACTGGCTGCTGTGAAGAAAATTTACTCTCTCTCAGCTGAAACCAGGACAAACTAATTATTTCATTTTTTCTTAAGTATGTCTTAGAAAGCAAGATACTTTGGGTTTTTTTAGGGAAATAGCCTATTTAGACCAAGACTTCTTCAAAACCATACTAAATGTATAAACCACGTGCATTTCAGATGAGTACATTGCTGTCTGGTGGTATTAGCTCCCCAGAAAGAGTGCATCTGAATTAAATCTTAGTACTGCCACTTTGTGTTTATGTTACACAGATTGACGAGCCCAGTGGGACTAGTTCCACAGGCAACTGTGACATTTGTTATTTATTTGTAATATGTATAACACGTTGCAGTTTTATAATGTAAGTAGGAAATAATATTTCGTTAACATCAGTATGGTTACTTTTCACATAAGCTTACATATTTTGGTGCATAATATATTAAACACTATCTTGATCATAATATGTTACTACTGGGGAAAATATCTATAAATCTCTCATATTTCTCTTGTAGTCTTTGTGATTGTGTGTGTGGTCTTAGTAATAATCTGTATTTATGCATTATGTGTAACTATATATTCTCTCACACTAAGTCCATGTGTATTTTTTTTTGTAAATGGTTCCTTTAATATTATTACAAAAACCTAGCATGGTAGACATGTCATGTGTAAGGATGTAGATACATGTGATCAATGAAATTCAGTTCCAAATTCGCTACTAAATGTTACACAATACATACATTAAGAACTACAGAATTGTGAAGAACTGAAGTGTGCAAGCATAGCTTATTGGACAACCTGATGTTCTTAATTTGTTCTTTCAATTTTTCATATTAAAAAGTCCTCTACATTAGAAGTGTTGAGTGTCCAGGGTACTAGGAAATCTCCTACTTTTCTTTTTACATATTGCAATGTATAAATGCAAAATTAGACACTTTCTATAATTATAATTGGATTTGCAGAGCTTCCTGATTGCAAAAATGTAATGGGACAAAAATGAATTAAAAAGCTGACTTTAAAAAAAGTATATTTTTTTTTTCCCCTTCTCTGCTAGGTTCTGTAGCTACTGCCTGTCGTGATCCTGGTGTCCCCATGAATGGAACTAGAAATGGGGATGGAAGAGAACCTGGAGACACTGTCATTTTTCAGTGTGACCCTGGCTATGAACTTCAAGGAGATGAGAGAATAACCTGCATTCAGGTGGAAAATCGGTACTTCTGGCAGCCCAACCCACCAGTCTGTATAGGTATGCAAAAAAATAATGCTTTTCTAAATTTTGAAATTCTGGTGTAATAAATCACATTGTTCTAGGAACTTTCTCCGAAGAACAAATGCAAACAAGTACAGCACATCTGATGGACTATTCTATATAAAGCTCCAATGGACATTACCAAAATCTTTTCTCTGTTGTTGTTAGTATAATAGTTCTCATCCTTTCCCTCTCAAGACGATATAATTTGTAATTTGATGATCTGTGACAGAAAAAGCAAGAAAGTCAGTGTCAATGACAATATTAATTTTGCCTTAAAACTTGAGCAATGGTCATCAGCATGGAGGATTTGGTTAAAGTCCATATGCTTGTATGTACAAAATATCAGGCAGATGACCTAGTAAAGTAATTGAGTAATATTCCACAGGAGCTAAAGGAGGATGCAACAGGAAAAAAATTAGAAGATGGTAGCCTAATTTCTCTGAAAGTCTTCATTATTTTAGAAAGAACAAAATTTTATTAGTAAAAATTGTAACATTTATCTCTGGAAATATTGTCTCAGTCTCTAATGCTATTCTGATTAACATAGTTCATATTAAATGGATTTTGAAAGCATTAAACTTGGTTAACTGAACCATGATGAAAAATAATAAGAAATTACAAAAGTGTTTAGTAGTTTGTAGCCTTCCAGTAATCTTTTCTGAGCAATCCTAATCATTATTACTGCTGATATAGAAAATATCCAAACTATCAGTTCTAAAGCCTGAAGTAGAGGTAGAGTGATAAATAATCATGGGGTTATGTACCATCTGGATACTTTGGTAAATAATGTAACAATTCTTATTTTCCCAGTATGTTCTTTAATACAGTCAAATGTGAACTTACAATGTAGAATGATAGAAGATTTTTTCTCAGAGGACAGCAGCTGCTGACTTGAAATTTCCTAAGGGTTGTGATAGGTAACTTGTTAAACAGGATCTGCAAGTTTGATGGTGCAGAAAAGCAAGAAAATGGGCCACTCCAAGGAAGTGCAAGTGAAAGAATATTGGACTGGCCAGTTGCAGTGGTATTACCCTGAGTCATGTCATTAGGAGATACTGTGCTTACTGTCCTGTCCAAAGCTGAACCACCTGAAAGGAGTGTCCGAAAGGAGGTGGGTAAAACAAGGGCACCTAAAATAATCAGAGAAGAGCCCTTGGGCCCAGAGTGGCGTAGAGTTGGCACCACAACTGTGAGAACATCAGCTCCACAAGGGCATTCTTCCTGCTTTGCTACCACTGGTATCCTGGTCTTGGGCAAACTAGACAGAGACCATAACTGCTAGGAGCACTTGTATAGCTTTCAGATACACTCTTTCCTTTAATAAACTTAATCCGGCTGCAGGTGTGACAAAATAAAATCTGCATCCTATTTGCATATGCATGCATGCAAACACACCTTTCCCCTCCACCCCATGTCTGCAGACAGGTATTTGCAAACATATTATGGTACTGACCTGGTGTCTGTGGCTATTCTACTTACCACGTCACAGAATCACACAACAGGGGCTGGAATGGATATTTGGAGATCATCTAGTCCAACCCCACAGGTAAAGAAGATTCACCTAGAGCAGGTTTGCTCTACTGAATGTCAAAGTGTTATTTTCTCTGTTCTTACTCTTCTTATTATGTCTTCCTGTGTACTGTGAGTGTATGGGCTTGAGGACACGGAGTGTTTATATTATTAGCTGGAAGACTGCAGAAAAGAAATATTTTATTGTTTACTCCTTATTATTCCTATATGCCTAAATTTGTATTTGATAATAATGATAACTGAACATCTGTAGGTTTTAAGGGAAAAAGTAAAAGGAATGATAGAGCTCTAGGAACCAGCCTTATTTTATATTGCTGGTTTAAAAACCTTTTTTCAACTATTAATACAATAATTACCCTATTATAAAGCAGTGCTAGCAGTTTTAATCATTATCAATACTGAGCTGATGATATTATTAAATACATAAAATGCAGGCACGCACCTGTCATTCTGTCCTCAGTACATGTGTAAATATGCATGCACTTGTTTTCTTAACTGCCTGCATCCATTTACATGGATGTAATTTCCACACTTTATGCACAAACCCTTGTTGTACATAGTGTAGCAAGTATGCATATTATGATGATTTATTGGCCAAATATCTGGCATGAAGTAATTTTATATTGATTTCCTATAATGACACATTATAGGGGAATATGAGCTGCTAATAGAATACAGTAGTGTGTGCAAACCTTGTCTTGGAGCCCAAAGATTTCAAAATTGTCTGTCATAGCTCAATACACCCTGAAGTTCATGAATTTTTTTCCAAACTTGTAATTTACTTATGTTGTTTCCGTGCCTGTAAATCAAAACTGAACAAGGCTTGCTCTACACATAACTTCAAGATCATGATGGTTATCTGACTCTTAGAAAAAATAAACACCGTCTTGATGGAGGCATTGAGGCAAGTATCATTCCTGAGGTGTATTGTTGTAGCATGTTCTAGATTTATTTTATTAGTTCTTCACACTTCAAAGTGTCTTCTTGAACTTCCTAATTATTAATGCTCAAAGCTAGGTAAATGTAGTTGTTAATTCTTACCTGTGGGACTGTCTTGATTGTTTAAGTCTCCTTCAGTCTTGTCTGTTGTCTTGGTTTCAGATGAACAAGAGCTAATTTCCTTCACAGTAGCCAGTATGGGGTTGTGTTTTGGATTTGTGCTGGAAGCAGCGCTGATAGTGCAGAGATGTTTTTGCTGTTGCTGAGCGATGCTTACACAGAGCCAAGGCCTTTTCTGCTTCTCGCCCCGCCCCGCCGTTAGGATGGCTGGGGGTGTGTGGGGAGTTGGGAGGGGACAGACAGGGCAGCTGACCCCAACTGACCAAAGGGATATTCCATACCATATGGCGTCATGCTCGGTTTATAAGGGGCTTGGGGGAAGGAGGTGGGGGGCAACAACGTTCGGAGTGATGGTGGTTGTCTTCCCAAGTCACTGTTAGGCGTGACGGAGCTCTGCTGTCCAGGATGAACCCCTGCCTGCCATGGGAAGTGGGGAATGAATTCCTTGTTTTGCTTTGCTTGTTCACGCAGTTTTTGCTTCACTTTTTAAACTCTTGTATCTGAACCCATGAATTTTCTCACTTTCACTCTTCTGATTCTCTCTCCCTTTCCTATGAGAGGGACTGAGCAAGCATCTGCATGGTGCTCAGTTGCCAGCTAGGGTAAAACCGCAACACCTGTAAAACAATTTTAAGAACATCTTCATTTCAAAAGTAATAAATACTGGAAAATTACAAAGAACTAAATATTGCTTCAAGTATTTGAATGAATGCTGAAAATTAGAGATTCTTCTATACTGAAGATATTCTGACACAGTATAATTTTCAGAGTATGTCTCTGCTAAAAGGCAATCGTTTGGCTTATGCCTGTGGTGCCCAAAATAGCTAGTTGCTTTCTATTCCAAAGACTTCCTGTACTCTATCTTGTTTAGATACCAGAAGCTTAAATGATTATATTGACTTATTTTGTTCAGGGGTAACATTAAAAATAATGGCATGCAGAAAGTCTTTTCAGGATAAAGACTTACTATACATTTAGGTGAAGTCAGAACTGTCACCCAGAAGTTTCAGACTTTCTACAGAATTCATAGGTCAATTTTTATTTTTTTTTTTTAATTTTGACTTGCTTTTGTTGTGGGTTGTGGGTTTTTTTGTTTATTTGTTGTTTTTTGTTTTTTTCCCCTTATTGATTTGTTTTAATCAATGTCTTCATTTCCATTTTTTATATCTATAGAAAAAGTTTTCTTGCAAACTGAATTCCAACAGTGCTTTCTGCAAAATGAGATCTATATGATAGTAATGTAAAGGAAAATTTCAGCAGTTATTTCATGTTTAATTATTATTATTTAAATATATTTTCAGACTTGATATAGGGAAGATTTTTTTTTTATGATGAAGGTGGTGAAGCACTGGAACAGGTTACCCAGAGACGTGGTAGATGCCTCATTCCTGGAAACATTCAAAGTCAGATTGGATGGGGCCCTTGCGTAAACTGATCTAGTTGTAGGGAAGTTGAACTAGACAACCTTTAAAGTTCCCTTTCAACTCAAACAATGCTATGATTCTACGATTCTGTATTTCATAACCCTTTAACACCTGCCCAAAAAAACAAACAAACACACAACAACAACAAAAAACAACAAACAAAAAACCCCAACCAACTAAAAAACAACTAATGAAATCAGACAATCTTTTTTTTGTTATTATGTGAAATAAATGCCAGGAAGTTCTGTAACAGTACTTTCACAGAATCACAGAATCACACACTGAAGGGGTTGGAAGGCATCTCTGAAGATCATCTTGTCGACTCCCACTGCTAAAGCAGGATCACCTAGAGCACGTTGAACAGGACAGCATCCAGATGGGTTTGGACTGTTTTCAGAGTTGTTGTCCTCCAGAAAAATTAAATAGGTTTTAGATTAAAAACAACCTAACCTATACATCCTCCCATAGAAACAATGAATACTAAGATCATCACACAAACAGACTGTCTGGCACAGTGCTTGCTTACTACTGTGTCTACATAGAGGTTTATAAAGACAGGCTGACATAAACTACATAAAATACATTTTGATGGTCAACTTTGTGTACTTTCTCTACTTCCTGGAGAGTCTTTTTGATTATCAACTAGACCTTGGCAAAGATTAAATGAAAGAAACAGTGTTACTGTAACTGCTAGCGTGTGTAAATCAAACTGTAAGTAGATAAGAAAGAAGCTAGTAATATGCAAATATACTATCAGTGAACTTAACAGAAAACTGAAGTGAATCAAAACACATCAGGAAATTATCATGAATGCAGACATTGGCAGAAAGTAATCAGGAACAAGGATATAACAGTTTGAGTTATTATTTTTGCATCATCATCATACGCAAGTTCAGGGTGCCTCAGAAAATATAATGACTGATACAGTTTGGGGGTCATTTCAGTGAAGCTTGGTCAACTTTAATGTCCTCTTTGCTGATCTTTACATTTTCATTCTCGAGATACACAGATAGTGCACCCTGAACTATTAAAGTACTTCAAGAGCATGAAAGTACAGGGTTGTACTGAAGGACACTAGTTCCAGGTGATGAGCAGCTTTTACATTCCATATGGATTCACAGTTCAAGAGACTTTTGCATAAACTTCTAGTTCAGCAAGATAGAAGTTTACAGTAACCTCTTCTGTCGTTAAAGGAAGCATATTATTTTATAATAATTTAACCTTGTTTTGTTTTGGAATTGTAACATTAAATAAAAGATGCTTCTGATTAGAAGCAGTACCAATTTTAATGTTGTGAAGGTGGAGAAATTGCCATTATTACCCTTATTGTAAAACTAAGAAAATGTTTTGTATGAATTAAACTTTTCCAGCCTGTTCTCTTGTAGCTAATGAAACTCTCTCTAGCAACTGAAAACCTCTGAGAAAATGCTATCATGATAAAATTTGTCTTTGGTGATTGTTAATTTTGCTATGTCTGGAGAAATTATTATGTGAGTCACCTAGTACTATTTCTTTATATTTATGTCCACCTAGAACAAAAGGGTGTTTCAGCTTCTAACTGTTTTTACACAAAAAGGTGATTTTGGAATTCATTACCACTTAGAGTACCAAAATATAATGGAAGATTCTAATTTTCTTTTCTATAGTTTTCAAAGTAATTTTGCTATCTATTGATCTTTTAATATCAGAAAAATATGTAAAATGTAGAAAGGCTATACTCACATGTATTTTAACTGTGGATACATTACTTAAGTTTTCTAATTGCATTACTTTAATTCTTAAATTGTTTGTGATTTCTTTCTTGTGACATTAGAAAATACTGTGTGTATTTCCCACTTAGTTGATATATATCTGTATATAGCATCTTGATCTGTACAGATCATCTTGAGTGCCATCACATGGAATATACAGGACAATCAGGTGATCAGGCCCAGTCAGTGTTTATGAAAGGCAGTTCCTGTTTGACAAATCTGATTTCCTTCTATGAAGAAGTGAACCGCTTAGTAGATGAGGGAAAGGCTGTGGATGTTGCCAACCTAGACTTTAGGAAAATTTTTGACACTGTTTCCCACAGCATTCTCTGGGAGAAACTGATTCCTTATGGCTTGGACAGCTGCACTCTTCGCTGGGTGAAAAACTGGCTGGATTTGGCAGCGCAAATAGTGGTGGTGAAAGGAGTTAAATCCAGTTGGCAGCCAGTCACAAGTGGTGTTCCCCAGGGCTCAGGACCAGGAGCAATTCTCTTTAATATCTTTATCAATAATCTGGACAAGGGGATCAAGTGTGCCCTCAGTAAACCTGCAGATGACACCAAGTTGTGTGGGAGTGTTGATCTGCTTGAGGGTAGGAAGGCTCTGCAGAGAGATCTGAACAGGCTGGATCCATGCGCTGAGGGCAATTGTATGGGTTCAATGAGGCTCAGTGCTGGGTCCTGCGCTTGAGTCACAACAACCTCAGGCAATGCTACAGGCTTGGGGAAGAGCAGCTGGAAAGCTGCCTGGCAAGAAAGGACCTTGCGCTACTGGTCAATAGCCAGCTGAACATAAGCTGGCGGTGTGCCTGGGTGGCCAAGAAGGTCAAAAACATCCTGACTTGTATCAGAAATAGTGTGGCCAGCACTGGCGAGGCTGCACCTTGAGTATTGCATTCAGTTTTGGGCCCCTCACTACAAGAAAGACATTGAGGTGCTCGAGCATGTCCAAAGAAGGGCAATGAAGTTGGTGAAGGGTCTAGAGCACAAGTCTTATGAGGAGCGGCTGAGGGAACTGGAGTTCTTTAGTCTGGAGAAAAGAAGACTGAGGGGAGACTTTCTTGCTCTTTACAACTCCCTGAAAGGAGGTTGTATCGAGGTGGGTGTTGGTCTCTTCTCCCATGCAACAAGTGATAGGACAAGAGGAAATGGCCTCAAGTTGCACCAGGGGAGGTTTAGATTGGATATTAGGAAAAAAATTATTCACTGAAATGGCTGTGAAACACTGGAACAGGCTGCCCAGAGAGGTTGCTGAGTCACCGTCCCTGGAGACATTTAAAAGATGTGTAGACATGGCTCTTAGGGACCTGGTTTAGTGTTTTGACTTAGCAGTGTTAGGCTAATGGTTGGACTTGATGATCTTAACAGTCAATTCCAACTTAAATGATTCTATGATTCTATAAGTTATTTAAATAACCTTTGAGCTCAGAGAATCTCTGTTACTGGAGACCTGAGTGATCAGCTTTCCCTGGTACTGCAAATGATCCCTTTGTAGAATTCAATTTTGCCAAGTAATAAGTCTTTAAAAATCTTATCTAGAATAACTTGAAGAAACTTTAAGTTCTTTCAAAAAATATGTTAATCTCTTATTCTTATATGAAGTCTCATTTAAGGAATGCTGAAGTACAAAACTTCATGAGAATACTGATACTTTCATTCTTTTTATTAAGTATTTAAATTTCTGGACCACAAACATGCAATATTTAGGAACCTCAAAATCACACAGAGAAATGTGTTGTATTCTGCATGTGCTTGAAAGATATTTTATTTATCTCTGTTTGAAAACTGCAATTACTAGAATTTTTTTTTTAAATTTAATTTATGTTATATCAGTCTTGATCTGAATTATTAATCAGTGCTATCTGGTGAAAATGCAGGTAGTTGCATTATCAGTATAAGTAGATCATATTCATAACATAAGAAGCTTCTCTTAGAATGCCTTTAACGAGAAGCAGAAAGTGAAAAGCTTATCCAGTCGGTGAGAGGTGTGTGTGTGTGTGTGTGTCTGCAGACAGAGAATTTCTCAAGTTCATGGCATTTTCAGAAAAGTCTTGACATAATGTTATGCCAGCAAATAAAAGGACACAGAGTTTAAAAACACTTCACTTAGTAGTATTAGTGTTTGTCTAAGGAGAAATGTGAATATATTTTTTGTTTCAGTTAAAGCTTTGTAAATACTTCCCTTGTTTCTTGTTTAACTTTTGGAGGACACTAAATATCAGTGAACGGATTGCTAGTACTTGCTTCTTTTTGTCTTACCTTCTTTCCTCAAATCCAGTTTATTTTTATTCACAGCTCCCTGTGGAGGAAACTTGACTGGCTCATCGGGTTTTATACTTTCACCAAACTTCCCTCATCCTTATCCCCACAGCAGAGATTGTGACTGGACTATCACTGTTAATACTGATTATGTTATATCATTAGCATTTATCAGGTAAACTGCTACTTGCTCATAATTTTTCAAGTCATGTTCATAACTTTATTATTGGCAGTTGTTCAGAGCTTTGTAGGGTAATATGTATTCTTAACATAACTGTCAAAGTGATTAGTATTTGTTACCTTTGTTAGCAGTCACAACAAATACATTATTCAATACACATAGAGGTGGAGCTTGGGAGCTCACTGCTCCTGTTCAGTTAAAGGCATTTTCAGTTTACACAGACTACTGTGGAAGTGGATGGTGCTAAATTTACCAAGGTTCTCTTCCTGAGAAGGCAGCACGGAGTAACTCACTGAATTTTCCCCAGTCCACGAGGATGGTCTTTAATGATGAAGCCTATTCATTCATCATATTTTTGTATGACATGCTCACCTCCTATTTAAGCAAAATTTCAAAAGTAGTCTTTAAATTTAGCTTTATTAGTCCATGTCATTGCAGGTTACTTCAACAGGGTAATTCCTGTTGTTCTGGTTGTTAAATGGAGTTGATTTAGCATTTTTCTTTATTACAATACAAGATTAAATTGAGCTTAATAGAATCCACAGAGGAACTTTTGCTGTCTGCATTTTATGGAACCCATGAAGTAAATCAATAAACATACTATGTGTGAAAAATACACATCCCAAATAAGGCATATAATGATGTCACAGAAAAGTTAAAAATTGTACTTGTAATGTCCCATTTCTTATGTTAGATGTTCTATAATAGTGGCTTTATTATTCTGATCAGTGATAATGTGATGACTTGGCTAGTGATGTAGGTCATATAGTTGTCTATTCTCAGTGATATAGTATGTCTATCTAAGCAAATTAATCACTCAATTATATTTACATAATTTAACAATTTAACTATTTTGTTGGTGATTTCAGAATGCTTTTAGTTGCTAAGCAACTTTCTGCTGTGCAGTAGCACTTTTGTTTGGTGAAATATTCTGAGCTCAAAATACTTAAGAGTATTCTCCTCAATATTGTACATTCAGATAGAAGAGATCCTCCATCTTAGAATAAAACCAATATTTTGTAGTGTAACTCAGTACAGCATGTGAACAGTTTGTAGATCCCAAATATTGCCAAGTTGTTCTTAAAATCTGAACAATCACTCTGATTCTTGACACAAGCTGACAAGCTTAGTCTTGGTCAAAGTAGATTGCATACTTACTGAGACTTGCCTCACGATACACAGACTGTTTCAGAGTGAGAAGAAAATCCTACCTGTGTAAACCAAACTCTGGATGCTCCAATGAGTACGTTAAATATGCTTTTGTGGGGGATTTACTCCAGCTAACCCTTTTAAACTCAAGACAAACTATGGAACTTTGAAAATCAAATCTGTTGATATTTGACTTTTGCATTTCTTTTGTATGGAAATATATTTTTTAAATAATCCAAAAGTTTAAAAGGGTTTTCCCTGAAGGAGCTGTATCAGGTCTTCAATTCCTACATTTACTTTAAGGAGCTATGTCAAGTAGAGACAAAATAATTCTACTTGTTGACTTTTCATTCTTTTACTAACAATGTTGTTTGGTTTTGTTTTTTGAACTTTTACTGTGCAAGGACAGTCTTAGAAGTAAATATAGTTAACTTTCTGCCTTTAACTAAAATTAAATTCAAAATTAATTAATTAATTAATTAATTAGCTATAGTTACATAATTAAAATATTAAATTGCAAAAATTAACTAAAATTAAGTTCAAAAGATTATGTTTAATACTATATATTTTTATTTAAATTGATAATAGGCAAAATGCTTCTTGCTCTTATGGTTACTGGAAGATCATCCCTTGGATGTGTGAAAGTGTTCAGTCTGAGTGGAAGCTGTCTACAACCTACTCTGCAGCTGACTGCATGATACCACAAAATGTTTCTACCAAGGGTTCCAGTTGATCTATGTTTATTTCTCTAAAGCTTTAGAAAGATTGTTATTATTTTTTCTCTATTTAAAAAAGTTGACTTATTTCTGACTAACAACAAAATATAGTTGCTAAGCAGACAACTAATAAATATATAGTATTTCTGTTATTTTCCAATAAAACACTTCTACAAACCATTATTCTGACACTGGAGTTGTTTTTTTTTTCTTTTATGAAAACAGTGTGAAATAAAAACCTTTTATTTAAGCTAGTAAAAGTGAAAATTTCAGGCAAAGCATACTCTATCTAATGTTTCTCTTTTTTGTACTACAGTTTCAGTATAGAACCAAATTATGATTTCCTTTACATCTATGATGGGTCAGATGGTAATAGCCCACTGATTGGGAGCTTTCAAGACAGCAAGCTGCCAGAGAGAATAGAAAGCAGTTCAAATACCATGCATCTGGCTTTTCGGAGTGATGGTTCTGTTAGTTTTACTGGATTCCACCTAGAGTACAAAGGTAAATGTATTTTTTTTATTTTCTATTTAAAAAGTTTATTGCATGAGTGTGAATTTTAACCTCTTTTAATTTCTCATAGTTTTATACCCGGTAATGTTTTTTGTTTTGCCTTAAGTATGATATGTACATTATCTATACATACAAAATACAATGTTTTAAGTGTACTAATTTAAGATCAAGCTTGTAGTATGACTTGCATGATTCCAAAGAAAAACAATTCAGACAACAGCTTAAGTGTTTCAAAAGTAATGATGCAGTGACAAAACTTAACAGCATATATACAGATTTTTTTAGAGATTTTTTTTTTTCTTTTTCTTTACATAGTAGGGCATGTTGGCATATGTGTATTTGAGATTCTGTAAGATGAAATTATGTGCGAGAATCTGAGACTGATATTGAAAATGAAAAAATATTTCAGGTAGACCTTTGCATGATACGGCATGGTAGAGCTGTCTACCTGTCTCGGACAGATCTGTCTGAGGTCTTAATGCAGTAAAAAAGAAAATACAAGCTTGTAAAATTCATAATCAGTAGGAGCTTTCATAACTACCTCTGTGTGGCTCAAGAAACAGAAATATTTGATATTAAATGGATATGAAAATATCCAATAATTTTTAAAGACAACCAGAGAGAAAATATGGATGTTTCTGGTATGGAGGAAATACAATCTAACCTCCTTGGACTTATTTTCTTCTCTCATGGTGGTTTGGGGTTTTTTTGGGTTTTTTTTTTTTTTTTGGTTTGTTTGTTTGTGTTTGTTTGTTTGTTTGTTTGTTTCCAAAAACAATTAGCAAATGCAAAGATATACAAGGGAAAGACTGATGCATTTGTTCCTTTAGCAAACCCACCAAGTCTCCCTTTACTTTCCTAAAGTCATTGGATTCTACAGATGTAAAGAAAGTTGTCTCCACCATATAAGATAGTCCTAAGAAGTTAAAAGTAGGTCTCAAACATATTGATGGTGAGCCCAGATGTTCCACAACTGTTCCACGTAACTTAAAAATGTTTCTTACTCCTTCTCAACCACTTTAAAGAATGATGAATGCAGATAAAAGTGCTATAGAACTTACAGAAGTGTTATAGAACAGGGATGCAGAACTTCTAAAGAACAAGAAAGTATACTGATTTTTCAAGGGCACCAATCTTTTTCTTCTGTGCTGCTGAGTACACTCTTGTCTCATGGAATTAAAGGGTTTCTCCCATCCACCAACCGAAGCATGAAAGATACTCATTAGGGACACAGTCTCTTCTGATTCTTGGTCTAGGTTTAAACAAAGAAGTGAACTGCTGTACTTTGGAATGAAGTCAGAGTAGTATTTATAACATTGCTGCTAGCCTGTGTGTGCCACTAAGATCTCTGATTTCTTTTCGTGCTTTCAGGAGTAACAATGCCAAAGAAATGATGTAGATTTTCACCTCATTTGTAAAGGGATGAGAAATCTAGTAACTGGAAGATGTAGGCATTAGATTATGTGCTTGTAAGCGATGGGCAGCTTGAGAAAGGAATCAGCCTTTCCTGTTTACCTGATATTGTTATATCTCCTGCTTTTCTCAGGATATCTGGAGAATACACTTCAACATCTGCCTTAGAACAATAAACATAAATGTAAGGAAGTATTTTAATTTCTATTAAAAAATTCAAGGATTGTTAAATTTAGACTGCTCAAAATCCCTTAAGCAGAGGACTAGCTTAGTCACTGAATTATTCTATTTTTACTGATACTATCTACTAAACATGACACTGCACTGCTTAACTTATTTTAAGACTATCATAAGAACACTTACTGTCATGTCTTAAAATTTGAAAGTGATATAACTGTTATTAGCTGGCCAAAGAGCAGTTGTAAAGATTCTTAACAGATTTTTGTTAGTTTCTTGGATAGTGAATTGTAAGTGTCAAAATAATGTTAGCATAGTATCTGCAATAGAAAAGTGACATGCATAAAACAGGCAAAATTAATAATTACATTATTGAGGAGAAAACTCTTAATAACTGTCATGCTTTAAAGCTAAGTCTTCCCTGGAACTAAATCTTGCCAGGGAGGTCAAGGATAACAAGAAGGGCTTCTATAGATACATTGCAGATAAAACTAACGCTAGAGGAAATGTAGGCCCGCTGTTGAATGGGGCGGGTGCCCTGGTGACTGAGGATGCAGAGGAGGCAGAGCTACTGAATGCATTCTTTGCCTCTGTCTTCACTGCTGCAGACTCTCCCCAGGAGCCCCAGACCCCTGAAGACCCAGAGGAAGTCGGGGCTAAGGATGAGCTTCCCTGGGTTGACGAGGACTGGGTTAGGGAGCAGTTAGCCAAGCTAGACATCCATAAGTCCATGGGGCCTGATGGGATGCACCCGCGAGTGCTGAGGGAGCTGGCAGACATCATTGTCAGGCCGCTCTCCATCATCTTTGGCAAGTTGAGGGTGACAGGAGAGGTGCCTGAGGACTGGAGGAAGGCAGATGTCACTCCAGTCTACAAAAAAGGCAAGAAGGAGGACC
>VWZZ01000496.1:110984-128555 GCA_013399095.1 Psophia crepitans
AGGAGGCTGAGGGGTGACCTCATCAATGTTTATAAATATGTTAAGGGTGAGTGTCGGGAAGATGGAGCCAGGCTGTTCTCAGTCTCATTAAGCACTAAGACAAGGGGCGACGGGTCGAAGCTGGAGCATAGGAGGTTCTGGGTTAATATAAGGAAAAACTTTTTCACCGTGAGGGTGACAGAGCGCTGGAACAGGCTGCCCAGAGAGGTTGTGGAGTCTCCTTCTCTGGAGACATTCAAAACCCGACTGGACATGTTCCTGAGTGATGTGCTCTAGGTGGTCCTGCCTTGGCAGGGGGATTTGACTAGATGATCTTCCGAGGTCCCTTCCAACCTCTACCATTCTGTGATTCTGTGACTTAAATCAGCAGGCAGCTAAAAAAAACAGTACAGCTGTTCACTCACTCCTTCCCCTGCACAGTGGAATAAGGGATGGATTTGGGGGTGGAGTGGGTGCGTGGGGGGAAAGTAAAACTTTTTCCCAGCAAACATGTCACTGTTTACGAGGAGGTGAAAGGCTGTATTGATAAGGGGAGAGCAGTGGACTTCAGAAAGGCCTTTGACATATTCTCTCCCAGTATCCTAAGAGCCCAATTTGATGAGATATGGGCTGGATAAGTGAATAATGTGGGTGGAAAATTGACTTCATTGCTCAGCTCAGACTCTTTGCTAGTATTAATTGTGATTAATAATGCAGGCAGTATATTTATTGATGACCCGTATGATGGGACAGAGTAAGTTCATGGATAATACCAGTTTGGGTAGAAATGCCGGTACTCTGGAAGGTAGCATTGCTGTTCAAAGAGATCTTATGAGATTGGAGAATCAGACTGACAGAAGCCTTTGACAAATGCAAATGTAAAGGCCTGCATCTTCAGTGGAAAAACCCCATCCACCAGGAATTTCCAGGAGCTGACTGGATAGGCTAAACTTCTGCAGAAAAGAATCTGAAGGGTCTTACGTACAGATGGACCATGAATCAGCAATGTGTTCTTGTGATAAGGAAGGCCAGCAGTCATCTGGGTTGAGAGTGGAAGACTGGAAGAAAGTAGAATCAGCAGATCCAGGCAAGTGATTCTTCCCTCAGGATCTTCTGAGATCACACCTGTACAGGGCTTACCCTCGTGTAGTTAAGGCCCTAAGTTTACATTTAAGGGCTTAGCAGTACTGGAACGATTTTGACACACAGAAGTCAAGTCCAATGGAGAGTCACCAAGATGACTAGGAGAGTGGAGCATATAACGTACAAAGAGAGGCTGAGGGAACTGTGTTTGCTTCAACTACCTAATGAGAGTGTATAAAAAAGACAGAAACAGACTCTTCTCAGGGGCGCATAGCAATAACATGGGAGATAATGGGAACAAGTTGCAACAAGAGAAATTTCAATTAGATATTAAGAAAAAAGAAAATCACTTTGAGGGTAGTCAAACATTGGAACTGATTGCCCTGAGATCATGTTATCTGAATCCTTTGAAATCATAACTGGGCTGCACAAAGCCCTGAGCAACATGGTCAAACTGTCTCTGCTTTGAGTGTCTTCCAATCTAAATTGTTCTGATTTGATGAACTTAACTTTTTCACACAGATTGTAGCAGGTGCAGTTGTGTCCTATATGTAGTCTAATCCTATTTTAAGTGACTGTAACACTCAGGCTGTACTTCATTGATAGGCCATATTTCTCAGATACAAATCTCAGACCTGACCCATGTCTCAGGTCTGGTCTGTAATAGTATTTCTAGTTGGGCCCTTCCCCTTCCCCTTTCCCTTCCCCTTCCCCTTTCCCTTCCCCTTCCCCTTCCCCTTCTCTCCCCTCCCCTTTCATTTCTATTTTATAATGGAAGAGCAGCTTATTAGTTATAATATGTGCTCTGGAGAATAATTATGAAATGTTTGCTGTTGTTAGGTATGTCTGTAGTGTTCTCTCTGAGTAGCTTATTATGGTTTTGTTCTCTTTGAGACTTAGGGATGGTGCAGTAAATCATTAAGTTCTGGACAAAGCACGTGCTTCTCTTGGCTTTCAATGTTGTTTTCCATGCACTAAGATACTAGCTTTCTGGAGGGTTTTGGCATTGTTGCCATATGTTAGCCGACAGAGATTTCCTTACTGAACTTGAGATTGCAGCAGCACATATCGCTACCTGTTTTCAGCCTGTATCTCAGAGACCTTAATTGATGTATGCCAAAGTTATCAGAGAACTTATTCTTGTTTTTGTTGAAGCATGTTGAAAAATTTTATTATAGGCAAAAAGAATTTACACTTAATATGCACAGTCAAGATTATAGTGTTACTGTAACTCAAATCTTCACTGTCAAATGAAACAATTATTTTTATTCTGTAGCTAATTATTACAGAAAATAATTACAAAAAACACCACCACAAAAAAAACCCTCTTCATAATAATACAGATAAAATGGTAGTGCACACACTCTCCAGCATTCTCTCTGATGTTCTGCTGAGCCTGCCACTGTGTTGTCAGTTTCATGATATTACTATTCTTGGGAGAGAAAGGGGAAGGGCTACAGGGGTCACGGATTCACAGACTGGTATGGATTGAAAGGGACCTCTGGAGATCACCTAGTCCAACTCCCCTGCCAGAGCAGGATCACCTAGAGCAGGTTGCACAGGATTGCATCCAGGTAGGTTTTGAATATCTCCAGAGAAGGAGGCTCCACAACCTCTCTGGGCAGCCTCTTCCAGTGCTCTGTCATTCTCAGCATAAAGCACCCTCATGTTGAGATGGAACTTCCTGTGTTCTAGTTTGTGCCCGTGGCCCCTGTTCTGTGACTGGGCACCACTGAGAAGACTCTGACCCCTTCCTCTTGACATATACCCTTCAGATATTTGTAAACATTAATGAGGTCCCCTCTCAGTCTTCCCTTCTCCAGGCTAAACAGACCCAGCTTTCTCAGCCTTTCCTCAAAAAAAGAGATGCTCCAGTCCCCTAATCACCTTGGTAGCCCTCCACTGGACTCTCTCCAGTAGTTCCCTGGGTCATAAATGTCTTGAATTCTTCAGTTGGAGCAATATGAAATTGATGGTGAAGGACTTTTCCTCTTGACTCCTGGGAACACTTCAATTTTATTTTCATAAATTTGTTAATACAGTCTTCTTATTTGCTCTTTTTTTCACTGATTCTCAGCTGAACCTCATGAATCATTTTGCCACATTTGATTTAATTCTTCATATGCTGTATCCTGGCTTTTTTCTTTACCCGTTCACTTAGCAGCTACTCCAGGTTTCCAGAAGTAGCTTGAAGGTCTTCAGTATTTCGGTCTTTATTTTTCAGAATAGATATTAAGAAAATGTATTTCTATAGTGACAGTTTTACTGTTTAGTCAGCAACTTCAGGAGTGTGTCATAACTGTAACTTTGGGAAATAGAAAATTACAGGGTTGTAACTTTTCCCTAGAGAAAATTTGTGTTGTGACAGATCATGACTTTCCTCAGATTTTGATTTATGCACCAGACATAATAGATTACTTTGTCTTCTTATCTCTTTAATTTCTCATGTAATACTAATCTCTATAGAAGGATCTGCTAGAATTCTGAAACATGGATTTGTTGTCATAAACTCAAGAATGATGATCTCACAATGGAAGTTGTTTATCAATACAAATATATCAACAGCAACTCAGTAAGAAGAAAAAAATAATGTTTTAATGTCTTCTTACTATTTTACAACTGTTAGATATAATCCTAAAATAAATTATCCTTTTTTGGTTTTGTTTTTGCGTTTTGGGGTTGGTTTTTTTTAGAATTTGGACTTGAAAAAAATTTTCATTTTACCTTAAGTTCTGTCAGACTTTTCAAGTGATTTCTCAGGTGGCTTACATAATAGTTATTATCACTGTGATAACTTACAGATTGTTGAGTAAATTGTATCCCTTAACTTTTGATTGCCAACCCAGATCTTTTAATATGAGTGTTAGAAAAGTTTTAGCTGCTTCTTTACTAACATCACACTGTATTTTGAAGTCACGCCATGCAGAACAAGAGACAGATGTTACAAGGCACCACGCTACAACTACCTAAATGTGAATATCAGACACCTGTTCTTAATAAGCCATAGAATCATAGAATCATAGAATGGGTTGGGTTGGAAGGGACCTTAAAGATCATCTAGTTCCAATCCTGCTGCCATCGGCAGGGACATCTTCCACTAAACCAGGTTGCCCAAAGCCATAAAATCATAAAATCATAGAATATACTGAGTTGGAATGGACCCATAAGGATCATCTAGTCCAGCTCCTGGTTCCACATAGGACCAGCCCAATCAGAGCAGATGACTGAAAGCGTTGTCCAGACGCTTCTTGAACTCAGTCAAGCTCGGTGCGGTGACCGCTTCCCTGGAGAGCCTGTTCCAGTACCTGACCACCCTCTCGGTGAAGAACCATTTCCTGATCTCCAGCCTCACCCTCCCCTGTCACAGCTTCATGCTGTTCCCCCGGATTCTCTTGCTGGTCACCAGAGGGAGGAGATCAGCGCCTGCCCCTTTGCTCTCCCTTCTGAGGAAGCTGTAGGCCTCAATGAGGTCTCCTCTTCTCCAGGCTGAAGAAACTAAGGGACTTCAGCCTCTCGTCATATGTCTTCCCCTCTAGACCCTTCACCATCTTTATTGCCCTCTTTTGGACACTCTCCAATAGTTTTATGTCCTTTTCGTACTGTGGCACCCAAACCTGCAGACAGTACTTGAGGTGAGGCTGCACCAGCGCAGTGTAGTGTGGTACAGCCTGATCTTGAACACTTCTAGGGAGTGGAAGTGTTGAACACTTGGTGTTCAACAACCACACAGCTTGGTCTTGAACACTTCCACAACTTCTCTGGGTAACCTGTTCCAGTGCCTCACCACCCTCACAGTAAAGAATTTCTTCCTAATGTCTAATCTAAATCTCCTGTCCTTCAGCTTAAGGCCATTACCCCTTGTCTTATCACTACATGCTCTTTTAAATGGTCCCTCTTCAGATGTCTTGTAGGCTCCCTTCATATATTGGAAGGCTGCTTTAAGGTCTACCTGGAGCCTTCTCTTCTTCAGGCTGAACAACCCCAGCTCCCTCAGCCGGTCCTCACAGGAGATGTGCTCCAGCTCTCTGATCATCTTTATGGACTCACTCCAATAGGTCCATGTCTTTCCTGGACTGAGGACCCTAGAACTGGACACAGTACTCCTAGTGGGGTCTCACAAGAGGGAAGTAGAAAGGCAGAATCACCATCCTTGACCTGCTGGTCACGCTTCTTTTGATGAAGCCCAGGATACAGTTGGCTTTCTGGGCTGCAAGCACACATTGCTACCTCATGTTGAGCTTTCCATCAACCAGCACCCCCGAGTTCTTCTCCTCAGGGCTGCTCTCAATCCAACTAATTATGTGATGTAACTATTGCTTGTTATTGTATTAATGATTTTCCTATCAGAAGCATATCTTGTAGGTCAGATACGCAAATCCTAATAAATTGTTAACCACATTAGATGATTTTCACATTGGACAATGAGAAGTTGAAATTTTGAAATAATATGTTTCTATCTTCAAATGTAAATATACTTTTATGGGTTCTGTAATTCTTTCTCTCTTCTTAGAAATATTACAACATAAAAATGGGCTTAGGGGATCAAACCAGCAATCTACTTACTTCATTAGCTTGTGTCTAGTAATGAGCAATAGCTGATATAGCTAAACTGTATACAAGTCAAATATAGAATAATTTCTCCCTATTATCTCTCAGTTTTCAGTAACTTCAACTTAAAGAGTGGCAGAGTCAGATGTAATGTCTTTGTATTTAAAGCTCTTAAATAGCTTTCCAGGATTTTCAAAGCTCATATAGTCTTGTAAAAAACATCTCTTTTGATATATTAGAAAGTTGGCTCTGATCTTGCAGAAAGTGAATGTGTTCCCCAATGATCTTCGCTACAACAGCCTTAAATGGTAAAGAAGACAATGTGAAATTTCTATCTTCTGCCTGATAAACCAAATTACTTCGAACTCCATCCTGCATAGCACAATCATCTGCTTCATTCCAGCATATACCCTTTCCTAATATATTTACTGTTTTTTCATCAATGGAAAAATACTTCAAATTTTTTCCAAAATGTTTACTTTTTATCTCCTTCTGCCTAGCAGTGTTAATTAGAAGTGCCGAGTGGTTATTTTTGTGCAGTTTGTGATGTCTTGGATATTAAACACACTGTTATTCACATTACAGAAGGAAAAGGAAAGCAAAGTTTAGAGCATGTACATATGTTTGAGTTTATGTATTATTTATTTCAATATTTGGAACCAAATAGCTATAAATAAATAATAAAAAAAAGATATACATTTAAGAAATACTTTCATGTTTTGTCCTCCAATGAGGAAAGAAAATCTGTATGAATATATAACACCCAATATGCATGGATATAAGTATTCTTTTGGGCTTTATTAATTTTGAAGATATTCTTGTTTGCATCCTTTTATTTTGTCACAAACTACTTATACCGTTTTCCCCCCCTTACCAATTTTCAGAACACAGATTTTTAAAACTAGAATGTGTTTTGCCTACTGGGAGAGCGTCCATAGTTCTAACTTCATTTAGGTATATAACTGCATCATTGGTCACAGGGAACTCTGGAAAAATAGTTCTCATAATGGACTTCTGTAGGAATTATCGAAGAAAAACAGGAGACATGGTTTTGGTCATTGTATAGTAACATGTACAGTTTTTAAAATGAAGGAGAGAGAATATTTGATGCAGAATGAAAGGATTCTTAAAAAAAAAAAAAAAAAAAAGAGGAGAACATTTGTCTACATAGTGCTCAAAGAAGAGAACTCCAGAAAATATTTGCAATGTTTTAGGCTATATTCAGAATTATGTCTGCATTTGTTTCTTCTGTAGCAAAGCTTCGTGAGTCTTGCTTTGATCCTGGAAATATAATGAATGGAACAAGACTTGGAATGGATTATAAACTGGGGTCAACAGTCACATATTACTGCGATGCAGGCTATGTTCTTCAAGGATATTCTACACTAACATGTATCATGGGAGATGATGGAAGACCTGGATGGAACAGAGCACTGCCCAGTTGTCATGGTAAAACCAGTTTTTAATTTATTATAGTTGTCATAATTCTTGGTTTGCCATATGGAAGAAACAGATACAAAATTAGAGAAACAACTTTTAAAAAATCCTCTTTTAGGATAAAGCCCTTTACAATGATTTAATAAAACTAACATATTTAATCACTCAGGATAAAGATTGTTTCAAGTTTTTAATAACATTGGATAAATATTGCTGAAAATTATTATTGTGGATAGAAGTTAATAGTAATGTTGTCCTCTATGCCTCCCTGTATTCTTGAATTAGCGAATTTACAACAGAGTATAGAGATAAATACCACATATATATATTTAAATAGAGCATAAAGTATACTCCGAATGTCACTATATGTTTTTTTCTTTTTGTTATTACTGTTTTTCAAACGACAAAGATGAAAATATTTTCTATATACAATATTACACCATTTAACCTGTTGGACATGTGATCTCTAGAAAAGTTCAGCCTTGAAATGTACCAAAGATCCAATCATTCAAACTTTTATGGATGTGAATAACTTCAGTAATTTCAGGAATCACCAGACTTTAGTTATATTACCATTGACTATCTCAAGCATAAGCTTTTTCATATTTAGATGCTAAGGAAAGATTAAATATTTATTTTACTGATTTGTTATTAATTCTTACCAGCAATGAATCGTCACTTCAGAAAAAAGTGCACAACATTTTTTTCACATATTCTGTAAGATTAGGCACAAAACCTGTCCCATGTATCCCAATATTAATGAACAAGTTAGACAAAAATGCAAAACTGTAAAATTAAATTTTGCTTTGCAAGTTAAAACAAAATCTCCTCAGTATTATCTTAATTTCAATTTGTTTTCATAATATGAAGACAAAAAAAGCTTTTAAAACTATTTCCAATTTTAATACATTTATTTTAAATAGAATATGGATTTTATTGTTGGGTTGTTTCTATTGCAAAGTGGATAGTGGATTACCAGCAAAACAGAAAAAAAAAACCCTGTCAGCTTCAAAGAATAATCAGAATTATAAGCATTTGAAGAACTTTAGTAATTTCATTATTCAGCAAAAACATCATAGCACTGAACATCAAACTTCAGTGGCAGAAAATTGGAAAACTGGCCGTAAAACATTTGTACATGTGTTAAAACTTGGAGACTGTGTGCAATGCAAGGCAAAAATCTTCTCCTTTCTAAAATGAGATATGAACGTTTTTTTCTAGAAAGGAGTTGGTGAGGAAGGTTGTTGTGTATAAGAGAAGAAAGTCTTATTTTGGGAGGTCTTTTTCATGGGTAATGGAGGATAAAGAATTTCTTTATCAGTGATGCATTAATTGTGTCTATTCATGCTGCTTACAATCTATTTAACAATCTTCCAGTTATATTTATTTTAATGTTCACTAAAGAGAGAGTGTTTTGCTTGGAAGGACTGCCATTTTAATAAAAGAAAAAAATATTGTATAATAGCAGGAGGAGTGGATATCTGTCACTGATTCTAACTGGATCATTTTTTTCCTGAATGAACAAGGCCTTAGATGACAAACCCCACACTTCCTTAGGATGTGATATCACACAGTAGGCTCAATGTAAACACCTTAACTTTGTAGTTTTCACTTGTTTTTGTTATATTATTTTTTCCTTCGGTTCAGAGTCAATGAAGATTTGTACATATGTTGCTGTGATGTATTATGGTATATTTTTTCATGCAATCAGTATTTTCTGCTATTGAGGGATTTAGCTCAAGAAAAACAGAACATTTATATAGCTGTGAGAAATATGATGTCATTTGATTAGCTTTCAATTATAGGGAACTGGCAGAAACTGTCTGAGAGCTGAATTTTGGCCCCTGACCATCAGTCTCACCTACCTAAAAAATTTGCTTAGTAGAGAAATGAGATTCCTCCATTCTGCCAGTTGTATTTTTGAAACTCAATTAAAACCGTTAGTGTTATAATGAAATGTAGTATACAGTGCACTTCAGTATATATGTAATTTTTCATTTTCTTATTTATTTAAAAAAATAAACAATCCCAACAAAACCAACTGAACTCCCTTTATACCTGTAATATTTTGATGTAATGCTTTAGGTATGAAGTAAAAAACTTTTTTTTTTTTTGAAGTTACCTATAATTTTCTCTAAACTTTTGAATGTTTAATATCAATTTAGAATCTACGTTCTTCTGTTAAATTACTCTAAGCCATATTTAGCCATGTAGCTTTATAGGAGAAGTGAGGCATCTCAGAATATGGAAAAGAGAAATACTGCTAGTGTGTATTCTCATTTTGCTCATGGTTGGAGCTAAGTAGGTCAGAAGAAAGGAAAGGAAAGGAGAACTTTCAACACTCCAGATGGCTCTCTGGGCTCAAGGGACCTGTTTTACAATGTATAGTATTGGTCTTGTAAAAAATGTAGCTCAAAAAACACAGAAAAGCTTTTTCTCTTCTAAGAGAGTTTGTGTTCTTTATTTGTGATCATTTCCGTGAAGAAAATTGTTAGATAAATAACATGGATAACATCAAGGTCAATTAGACCCTGTTAAGTAAACACTCTTCTTGTTGGAATTAACATGGGTATTTTCACCAAATAGTAGAATCTCAATGGGAGGATAGAGTACCATCTCTATACCCATTCTGAATAAGCTGACATAAGGCATACTCCTGCGAGACGGTAAATGAGTTTGAATGGACCACGTAGCGAGAGGATTTATGGGTCTTACTTGTTCTAAAGTCTAACCTTTTAGATAGAATGTGGCTAAAATACGTTCTACATTCAGAATTAAAAAAGAAAATGGAGACCATGGCTCTATTTTATTGGAAGGGCAACTGTTTGGAATGGCTTTAAGCATCCTCTGAAAATGTCTGGTTCATCAAGCCTCGTAGGAAATCTCTGTTGAGGAACACGGATATTCTGGATCTGGTCAGGTCTCAGCATGAAGTAGTTGATTAATTGCTCAGTCTGTCTAAACTTGCTTTCCTGAGAATGTGCAAAACTAGAAAATATGAGTGTCTATGGACCCTGAAAGTCAATAACTACTCATTTTGGAGTTAGATAAAAGCAGAATAGGGGCTTTCAGAATCATAGAAGACTAGTTTTCCAAAATCAATTCAGGGAATAAAGATGATGTTTCTGCAATTGCACCTTTATGCACCAAATATTTTCTATGGCCTAGTGTATGTGCATTAGGCATGACTTGCATTTGGTTGAAATCATTATTTAAAATGACCTTGAGCCTCTCTAATAAGTGTGGGAAGTGAACTAAATCATTGGCTTCATTCTCTTATGAACACATGCAAAGATTATCCAGGCTAATATGCTAAGCTATTTGGCATTTCATGGTGGATGTTAAGAACAGGATGTAATTACCATATGCAGATGTAATATTCCTATGACAGAGATGATGATTAATGATTTCTCTTAGCTTCACCAACTATAGTTATATTTAAATATTTGGTAGCAAACAACAATTGTTTACGTAATAAAAAAAAAAAGCTTTGTAGTGGAAAATCACATTTATGACTGAGTGTAAAAACCTTGTTCATGCCAGAAGAAATAATTCATTGATCGCTAAAAAATATTGCTACATTTCATTGTAGTCTGTTTTTAATTATTGCAAATATTTGAATACAGGCTTCAAAATGTCTTCAGCTGAAAGATATATCTAAAAATCTCAAATATTGTCATGAACTACCTATAGTTTGTTCTGGGTTTTTTTTGGTTTGTGGTTTGTTGTTTTTTTTTGTAACAAAACATCAGTACTCAAAATATTCATATGTACTGTTAATCTTTTGTTTCAAAGAAAAACAAAAAGTCCTGGGATTGATCACAGAGCAATTCCATACCATGATTTAAAAAAGAAACATTCTTAACCATGATTGTAACAAGAAAACTTAATTCCCAGTCTTATGTACACAGTTGTATACTACAGTAGTGGTGGTTTAGTGATTAAGACCATACTGAAAACCATATGCATATGTGTTAGAAGGAAGGAGAGAGAACCTTGAATTCCATGTCGGCTCCTATGTCATATGACCTGAAGGATAATTCTCATAATTAGGAACCGTGAAAAGGGATGCCTGCAGCCTTATCTTCCAAAGAAATGTTTTCCTGAAAACTGAAATGTATGAGGAAATACCTACTCTGACAGTAGCTTTTGGGTTAATTTTCAGTAATTCATACTTTTCTGTACAATTTTGTTTGTTTATTTGTTTCTTGTTCTGTTAACTTTTTACAGCTGCTTGAGGTAGCTCGATCAGGATTATATCTGAAAACTTGCAGGTTGGAAGATTTCACTGAACATAGTATAGCATACACGTGTACAAAAGTATTAAAAGTTAATAATTAATTTATATGTGTAAATGTATTATACAAGTCATAAACTTGAATATGTGGTATTTATGTTCAAGAAAACAAAAACTTACAGCTGAAAAGTCTAACACTGAAACGTTAGTCAATGACAGAATTAAGGCTGCCATGCAAGTGAGGGTGAGTTTGGAACATCTTCAACTGTAGTCTTATATACTGCTGTGGTTGGGAGAGGGCATCAGTAGTTTTGCTTTGATCCAGTGATGATATAGGGTTACATATGTTTGAAGTCACTGTGTGAAGGGCCACTATTTAATCTATTTCAATGTTTGAAAGTCTGCAAGGAATGAGTCAGGCAGCTGCAGAAGGCACAGAGTATTCTTGCAGCTAATGAAAATGAATTTTACTGTGAATGAAATTGTGTTTTATAGTTCCAAAGTAGAGTTCATTGTAACCACTTAAGCAGAATGCTTTACTTAAAGTTGTTGTATGTTGGCTACTTATAAAGCATTTTCTCATTTTCTTTTTGCACAGAATAAGGCATCTATTTTACAGAATCACATAAGTCATGACCTGAGTTCTTAGAATTAGAATTGAAATAATCTAGGATTTGAATACATAAAATACTACTTAAATACTATGTATGTACTCTGGAAAGTTTGTTCTTAATAGTCAGACTTGAAAAGGCAATTGAAACACTTTTGAAGAAAATATTAATATATAGTAACGAAAAATCTTCTGAATACTAAATTTTTGTTCCCAAGATTCTGTTGCCCATTTTTACAAATACATGCCCATTGCTTTACCATTCCAAGTTTTTCTCCTGATCTAGCCAATGGAGAAAGACGGGTTTTGTAAAATGTTACCAAAGGGGATTTAAAGACCTTGTTAGGAAGGTGTATTTTTCAATTTGCATCTGGACTGTGCGAGCAGGATTTATTGTGCTTGCATGCTCAGCAGGGCGTGACTTAAAGCAGCAACATAGGAAATAGTAGATACAGTGAAATACCTGAATGCACTATGTGGAAGCTTGAGATTAAAGCATACAACAAACACTATTTTAGAAGGATTGCACACTGTCTATGTGTGCAAAATTTTAACAGAAGATTCCTGAAAGAGTAGACGTCTAGGTCTGAGTACACCCCAACTTAAAAACTTCACACTACAGACTTTTCTGTATGAACACATTCATTACTCCTCCTCTGTGGAAAGGAGACTATTGTACTTCAAGAACTATCAAGTCAAAAAGGAAAAAAGATAAAAGCTAAGTTGCACCTAGTGGATTTGACAGTAATTAAGTAGAGAATTGGTTATAAGTATAGACTTCTTGGAGATAGTGGGCTCATTTTTCTTATGACAAGCAACAGTTTCCTATAAAATACACAAATGGTTTTGGGAACAAAAATAAGATCTTTCTATATGGATATGCAGATAGCTGGTATTTTGTCAAAAAACCCACAGTTTTTGGAAAATGTTAAAAAGTCAGGTTTTCTTAAAGCTATTCTCTTCATATCAAAAAAAGTTTGAAAATATTACTAGAACGAACTATACAGGTTAATAATTCTAGAAAGCTTAGAAAACACTAAGAAATAAAAATAAATATAGACACATATGCCCACAGCAAGCACTACTTTGCATGTCTTACCTCTTACATATACATTTGGAATTCATAATATGGCTTTACAATGTCCATTAAATAATAAATGCTGTGTGTAATTATTCCAAGCTTTCATTTAGGAAGTTCTAATGTAATATAATGGTAAATAAAGCATAAGAAATGAAGAATAATAGTTAATTACAATGACCTCATTAAAATCAGCTGCCAGAGAATCCAAATTTCCAAGGTATTTAAGGGATTAGTTAAATAGAGTGCACCATAAAACCAGGTACTTCATCTTCTGTTGAATTAAATCTGCTGCCAATTTTTACAAGCATGGTTTAATGTAGGAAATGGTAGAAAGGAGGATAAATAGTTTAAGCTATGTAAACTTTGATTTTTTTTAGCCTTAATTTTTTATAGTCTTTACTATAAAAATATATCTGAAATCAAGTGTGTATATCCAAGCCATAATTTTGAATGTATCTGTTTAGATGCAACTGTTAGTTTGGATAAACATCATGAATAAAGAAGGAAAATGTAACAGGGAACTTTAGTATTATTGAGGATAGCAGGTATACGATAAAAAAGTAAATTAATTGAAAAACAGTTTCTAATTTATGTGTCAATAAGAGCATATAAAAAACACAGATGAAAAATGCAGAATAAAGTATGTGATTTTTTTTTATTTGGATATTAAACACTGACATTTGTTTGCTTTGAATATGTATTTTTATTCCAGTAGAAGATTGAAAAACTTTATTAGCCCTCAAAAAAGAAAAAAAAAAAAAGGTTATTCCATCGTGTGTTTTGAGGTGGAGAGAAAAACAGCTTTTTGCACTAGCTTAAGCAGTTTGTTTCTGTATTAAGTGTTAACATCACAGGCATGTATTTTTCTCTGAAGATTTTTTAGGACAGATAAGGTGGCTGCAGGATATTCTGGTTTTAGAAGGAAAAAAAAAATAATCCCTACCATTTATTCACACAAATAAGCAAATACTTGTTTTCTAAAGACTGAAAGACATGAAAGTAGGATAAGAATATGTAGCATCACTCAGTAATCAAGGTAAGTCAATTAATTAATAACTGGAATTAAAGGAACTAATCCAGTCATGTGCAATGGCTATACCTGATAAATATGAATGTTAACCTCAGGCAGCAGTCTGAAGGCCCTCACTCTTGTCTAATAAGACTTCAGTAACTCACTCAACTGGAAGATTTTTTTATGTGGAATATGTTGGTGGTTACATAAACTCGTATTTAGTTCTTTGCACAAGTTTTGTCATCTTCACATTGACTATGACAGTGGGGACTAAGGGAGGGTTCTGTGGAATGGAAAAACCTGCAAATAAGAGACATATATACATATTTGTGTTGGGAACTGTGCTATCTGATACAACTTCACATAAAATTGATATCACAAAGTTCACAGATACCACAAAATTGTACTGCATAATCAAATCTATAGTCAAATGCACAAGACTATGTGAGTAGTGAGTAAAATGTGCATCAACTTCACTTTTGTTAGGTGCAGAATAAATGCTCATAGAAGAAATAACCCTAAGTATAGACATGTGATGACAATTAGCTTTTTGCAGTTAGGTAAATTACCTTGAAATCATTATGAGTATTCTTTTGCAGATTAGTAAAAATCTAGTAGGATTAGATTTAAAGATATTTTTTTCCCCTCATAGAGCATCCTAGCCCATGAGATATATTCTGATGAGTCAGTGTTAAAACTAGAATAAATAAACATACAAAAAATGTAGCATTTGCTTCTTGTCTTCAGACATAGGAGAGTTTATATCTTGGAGCTCAGAGTTCAAGGAAAAATAAAATTCAAATTCTCAAATATAATCCTTATTGCAAGGAAACAAAAAAAATATTAGATTGCTGAGTAATGCAATTAAAATACTTTTAAATAGTTGTATCAATGTGCCTCAAGTCTATCTTCCTGATACTGAGAAATAGATCTGTACCTTATTCCTCCTTCAACTTGTTGACTTGAAATGTAGCAAATAACATTCTCTGGGTTGCTGATCACTAGAGAACCCCAGAGGTAAAAAGAACGTGTGAAGGTCTTCCAGATGCACAAAAATCAGCAACCGTGATTTGTTCGGGTTTTTTTGGGGTGGGCTTTGTTTTGTTTTGTTTTGTTTTGGGTTTTTTGGTTGGCTGTTAACCCTGGGGTGTGGCATCCCTATGGATTGAGACTTTCCTTGATTAAAATAATTCAAATACTATTAAAAATCTTAGCAAAAAATAGCTGCTACGATTCCTCTTCTTCAGAGAGTAGATACTTGTTCAATACTTGGTTTTAACAGAGTTATCAAAGATATTTGTAATTAAATACTTAATTGTGGACAGTTTAACTTCCATAGAGCAGTCCTGGGCATGTTCAGAAGGGCTGTTAACCCTGGGGTGTTAACTAAAGATGAGAAAGGTACTATTAAGTTGGTTCGATGGATATTAAGTTGTTTTGATCACTAAACAGGATAGTGATTTTCTAACTTTTGCATCATGTGGGTAACATATTTATTCCCCTGCATTTCAGTCTAGCAACTCAACTGAATTTAGAATGATGTTTTCTATACAGCTAAAAAACCCTACAGTCACTACTCAGGACAAAAGTCACATTATCTTTAATGACTGTTTTTCTTAATCTAAAAAAAGCCCAAGCAATATATTAGATTTAACAGAGCTCAAAAAGAAATAGTTCGCTTCTAAATTTTTAAACCATTTCTAACCAGGACAGTTCATTATAAATCTATCACATGTAACATACTGAATTTGTTTTATATTTTAAATACAAGGAATCACAAGGAAGTTTAGGGAAAGCAAGAGAAATTTAAGTGAAAGAAGATTCATTTATTTGAAGATTAACTCAAAATTTTAGTAAAATCTTTATGGACATATAAGGCATAGACAAGATGTTCATCTTAATGTGTGTTCACACTAACAAGATCATGTTACTGCTGTTGACATAATCAACTCTGAAAAGAAAGGTGTTCTCTGGAGTCTGATGCAAACTGTGAAGCTGGGGTCCTTCCAAGTTTTGTTGTCATGCTGTATACACTTGGAACAGAAACTGTTAGGACTCTGTCATTTCAAACCATGAGCTTCCTCTTTTTCATGTATTTCTTTTTCTTCCTCTCCTTCCTATTAATTCTACTGTGCTAGACATTTGTTTACCTTATATGTACCCAAAGCTTGACTTGTAATGGATATGCATGTAACATTAGAAATTAGAAATGTAATTGTTGTAAACTTGCTTTGAATATAATCAATCATTCAAGAATTAGCGAGAAATACAGTATAATCAGAAAGTAGCTACACATCAAAGAGGTAAACAATACACATGGGTATTCTTTAGCTCCACCAAGAAGTAAGAGTTTGAGATTTTAGGACTGGTGAAATTCTCTGCTTCATGTTATGCAAGAGGACAAGTTGATAAAAATGGTCATTCTTAGTCTTATATAAATCTGTAACCAGTGGTTGAAATGTCTTAATACATGCTGACATTTCACACTGTTATTCAAAATCAGTGACATTACTAGTAATGTCAGGGTAACGTAACTCACTTTTACAGAAATGGTATTTCTTTTGTCTGTAGAACGTTGTCCTGTCCCACTTGGTAGGTGTAAGGGAGAGGTAATTTTTCGATTCTTTGTGTGGTAATCAGGAGTAATGACAATTACTCTAGAGGTTCAAACAAACCACAAATTTACTTAAAACCCAGCAGAAGCACAAAGGATAGTGTTTTGGCAAAAGTTCTAACGATAGCAGAACTACGAAAGATTACCCCCATGTGCCGAAAATGAGGTTAGAGACAGAAAGTGGCAGAGAGGAAAAGAAAGACAGAATTAAAAAAGATGGAAAAAATTCACTGTCATGAGGATCCAGTGGAGCTCTTTGCTTGTGGCTGCAGTCCTCGGGTGTCAGGCGCACACCAAAACCTTTTGTTTAATCCTTTTATAACCCAGTGTGCCCCCCTCACAGGCGGGGCAGGAATGTTCCAGAATGAGTCCCTGCGCTGTGGGGGTCTTGGGGGGGTCTCACTGCCCCCTCCCTTCAGGGCTGACCTAGCAATGGCCCCTCATGGGCACCATGTGCAGCAGAGGTCTTTGTCTGCATGTTGCAGGAATGGTGGGATGGGCTCCCAAGCCTCTGCAGATCCTGCCTTTGGTTGACACTCCTGTATTCAAGACGGATGTTTGGGGCATTCACTTGTTATTGCAGCATTACAAACACTTGCACCAGGTATAGCACTAGCAGATGAGACTAGATTTGAGAGTTTTGTGAGAATTTTTATTTTTTGTCTGTTTGCTTGTTTTAAAGGCCAATCTTGTATTATTACTTTATTTTATATTTTTAGTTGATATGTGTGGTCATAACTATTCATTCCATACACCAGTTATTTTGACTACTGTTTATTTTACTATTAACAGTTGCTTCTTACCCTTTTTTCTTTCCTGTGTTTCAGGAGTTGGGTCCTGCTTCATCAATTGCTGGGTTGAATTAATTGTTTTTATGTTCTTCTGATGTGAATGTGATTGCACTTATGGCTTGTGTATGTTTTGGGAATCTTTTCTGTTGGTTTTCGGAGTTTTTTTTGTTGTTTTTGTT
>VWZZ01000497.1:0-12917 GCA_013399095.1 Psophia crepitans
CAGTTGCGCTCTCACATAAAGAGACTCCCACCATGCTATCAGCCTTGTTGGTGTTTGCTCTGATTCTTACCCATAAACATGTGACCCTATCATCACCACCATCCACCATCCAGCTCTAGACAGTCAAAACACTCTCTAACATACAGGGCCACCCCATCACCTCTTCTTCCTTGCCTATCCCTTCTGAAGATTTTATAGCCATCCATTGCAGTGCTCCAATTGTGTGAGTCATCCCACCATATTTCTGTGATTGCAACTATATCATATTTTTCCCACTGCACAATGGCTTCAGGGTCCTCTTGTTTGTTGCCCATGCTGTGTGCATTGGTGTAGATGCACTTCAGATGGGCTACTGAGCCCGCCACCTTTTTTTTGGAGGGAAGCTCTAATTCCTACATGACTGTTATCAGGCACTTCCATGGTTTCTAACACATGAATAACTCTTGCATCTTTGCTGTCGCATGGATCTCCATCCTCTCCCTCCACTGAGATGGTAGACCAAAGAACCTCTCTAGCACATGCCTCAGACAATGGTGTGCTGCTCCCAGACTCATCTCTAGCAAGCCTGGTTTTATCCATTCTCCCCTTCAACTCCAGTTTAAAGGTCTTTCCATGAGCCCTGCTACCTTCTGTGCAAAGATCCTTTTCTCCCTTTGAGACAGGTGTACCCCATAAGTTGTATGCAGGTCTGGTGTTGTGTGGATCAACCCAAATTTCTGCTGGTGACACCAGGCTCAGAGTCGGGTATTGATAAGCTGTCTCTTCCTGTTTCTTCCCCCATCATTCCCTGCAACTGGAAGGATAGAGGAGAACACTACTTGTGCTCCTGATTCCCTAACCAATGGTCCCAAGACCCTGAAGTCTCTCGATTGCCCTCAGACTTTTTGTTGCAACTTGCTGCCTGCATAAAAGATAAAAGGATTGTAACCTGAGGGCCATACCAGAGTAGAAAGCTTTCTCTTCACATCTTTAATCGGTAGGCAGCAGACTTCCTTATGAGGTGGGTCTGGTCTGCATATTGGGCCTTGTGATCCGCTCAGGAGAGAGTCTCCTATGACAATGACCCATCTTTTTTTCTTTATGTAAGCAGTTTTGATGCAGGGTGTAGGCTGGCTTAACCTTGGCAACACCTCCAAGCTAGATGAACCTTTGTTCTTGTCAGTGTTCAGTTCCACTTGCAGAGCCTCATACCTATTATGCAGGGGCACCTGGGAGGGTAGGGTAATTGCAGACGAGATGCGCTTGCTGCGCCAGGCAGGAACTTGCTGCTGTTGCTCCCTAGGAAAATATATTGTATGAAATTTTGAATACACAACTGAAAGCACTGATACTGCCATGTTATTCTTGCAGGAAACGTCATAGCAGTTGTTTATTATTATTATTATTATTATTATTATTATTATTATTATTATTATTATTATTATTATTATTATTATTATTATTATTATTATTATTATTATTCCTAGTCTTCTTTCTTATTCTTATTACATCCTGTCTTAGTCTGCATATTGACTTAAAAAGGCAAACCGCTGAATTCTGATCCGTCCCTTGTTCAGCTCACCGAAAGTATCATTTTAGAGAATCACAGAATGGTTTGGGTTGGAAGGGACCTCAAAGATCATCTAGTTCCAACCCCCCTGCCATGGGCAGAGACACCCTACACTAGGTTGCTCAAAGCCCCATCCAACCTGGCCTTGAACACTTCCAGGGAGGGGACATATACAACTTCTCTGGGCAACCTCTTCTGGGGCCACCCTCATAGTAAATAATTTACTCCCAATATCTAATCTAAATCTACCCTCCTTCATCTTAAGGCCAGTTCCCCTGGTCCTATGCCCTCGTAAACACTCCCTGTCCTGCTTTCTTGCAGGGCCCCTTAAGGTACCAGAAGGCTGCTATAAGGTCTTCCTTCCCTTCTCCAGGCTGAACAAGCCCAACTCTCTCAGCTTGTCTACATAGGAGAGGTGCTCCTGTCCTCTGATTTGCAAACCTGAATAACTTATTTTTGATTGTGTAATTTTGAATTAGTATTATTTGCATATTAAGGAATTAAAAGAGATAACAAAGTAATTCTATAATTAATAAAGCCCCCTATTGTTACAGAAGTTGCTGTCCTTCTGTTTCAATCAATCAAAGCCTGAAATGCTCCAATAGCTTAGAAGAAAGCACTTAGATAACGATGATAGATATTCCATAAATGCCAGGAAACACCAAAAATGTACTGGCCAAGAAAGACAGGTGCTCCTGCCTTTCTCTGTAATTTCCTTCCTTTGGCAATGCTCGCCTAGGCAGATATTTTCATGTGGTATCTGGAAAAACAGGCACAAAATAAAGACAATGAACCAATCAAGCGACCATTTTCCTCCCTCTGACATCTGCTCTGAGGCCTGCCCTGTATGTGATGTTCTTGGCCTGAACAAGGCCTTTGTGGAGCCTAAGTCATGGAAGTGGGGGAAACTTCACCTGACTGAATTACACATTTATTCTGCTTCAGTTGTTCAAAACAGAGACAGCAAATTAGCCTTTCTGCATAGTATATCATTTTACCTTCTGGGGAAGGAGGCAAGAGCACAGCAAGGGATGCAGCTGAATTAATTGTTGAATTATTTGCTGAATCAATTAATTAATTGCTGAATACTCAAGATGTTTCAACTTTCTATCCACTGCAGACAGAATATCCACCAATCCACAGCATTTCCAGTTGTGAATTGCCTGACACTGGGCTGAGTGGCCATAGGCAGCTGGAGGGCACACTGGAGGCCACTGGTTTCCAAATACAATGGTTATTTCCCTTTTCACCACAGTAAATGGGGGGCACACATGTGATGCTATCTTGGCAGCTGTGTAGTGAGTTCAGCCCAGACTTCTCAAAGGTCACCTTGCACACCCAATGTGTCTGAAGTACAAACCTTTCTCCATCAGTCTCAACTGGAAGCAGCAAATCCTTCACTGAGCTTCCACAGTACCCTTCCTGTAATCCTTCCCTGTTGGACTGTGAAGATGTCTTCAGTTCCTTCGACCCCTTCCTCATCATCACTGGTGCCTAAGCCTCTTTTCCATCCCTGCCGCCTAGCAATCTGGAAAAGGAAACAGAAGTGACTGGAAATGGTTGCTAAAGTGCTTAGTGTGGAAATGGCTGTGCAGAAGCAAGAACCTGCCTGTCCGGGGACAATGGAGAGGAGAAGTGGACTCCAACCAGCCTGACTCAGGGAATGGCCATGAGGACTATGAATCCCCCCTGCCTAGAGGCAGCTGCATCACTAATATCCCCCGCCTTGTGGAGATACTGTAGAGCATCCAAGGGCTCAAGAGCTTTCCTGGACCAACAGGCATCCAACCCAGCAGCTCTGCAGGTGGGACAGGCATGGCTGAATCCAGGAGTGATTTTGCAGGGTAAAGCTCCATATTGTACATCTGCCTTGTGCACCCTGCTCTCTCCCTGCTTTCTCCCTGGTTAAGGAGAATCCACCAGGTGGACGCCTGGTGTCCTGCTAAGGAGAAGCAGCAGCAAGAGAGAGATATGCATTTCTCTGGGTGGTGTTTTGGCAGACTTCACGCCCCATCAGGTTGTGTATGTCCATGCTGCAGTACCTCTCTGCTGCGCTAGATTTCCCGCAGCAAGCATGACATCAGTGTAAACACTTGTGTGTGTGGTTTGCAGCTTGAGGGGTGTAAAAGCCAGTACTGATGCCTTGTCTGAGGCAGAGTTATGCCAGGCACGGTGAGATACAACAGCATCTATGCTAGTGCAGACCTGCCCTTAACATGGTGTGAAATCATGGTATAATGGTTTTTGCAGGAGTAAAAGATAAATCTTGGGGACACACACACACATGATGGACCTTCAAATTTACAAAACTTGCAACCTAGTCCAGCTGAAATAGGGACTGACTTTATTCTAGATTTGCTGTTGGAAGAGGCCACAGATGTGCAGGCCAGGAGATTTAAGTTCCCACAAACTTCTATTCCCCTGGAGTTCAGCATTGTGCAAAACTTCCAACTGCTGACTATTTTTCACCAGTTAAGCTGGGTTTATTTGCCTGTACCAGTCAATTCTTTTGAATAAAAATTATCACTTTTCCATCAGTTACAGAAATAGGGACAACATGAATCCATTGCAAATGGGCAATGTTCACAGCGTGGTAGGGAATCACAAGGGCATTTCATACTTTGGGAGATGGAGAATGTTATTTGGTGAATCAGGAAGCTACTTTTGAAAACACATGTAATTTAATTCTTATAACAAATCTGATTACTATTGTATTAATTGATCATAGACAAGTATGTTGGATTCTGTGCAAATCATGCAGTGAAAACTAATCTGCCTGCCAAAGAGCTCGCTACACAAGAACTTTATAACCTGGAATAGCAAGAAATAAAGTACCTATCCAGCCCATTTCAATTTTAACCACAGTGGTTAAATGTACACAGCAATTGTATTTATCCAAATATTATTTTCAACTTCTGTTTCTATGGGTTGCTACTCTGACTGAAAGCTTAAAAGGAAATTGCATTCAGCAATTTACCTGTTGGAATTGCATTACAAAATCACTTCTCATATCTCTGTTGCTATGTTTCTCACCTAATTTTGCTTCATTTTCCTTGACAGAAAAACAAAAGCTTAAAATGAAGGTAAGTTCACATGGGTTTTAGTTTTCCAAGAGCTATTTCAATTGCCTGTTAGCAATTAGCTGTAATTTACCTGCCATGTGAGACTTGTAATGTGAGCAGGGAAGATGCAGTTAGTAGCCTGGCTCAGCGCAGCCTCCAGATCATTGGGGCAGGTTCAAGGTCAAACCAGGTGTATTTGGTCTGGCTGAGATGGACTTAATTTTCCCCAAAGCAGCGCCCCTAGTCCTGTGCTGTGATTTGGTAGCCACCAAGGTGTTGATAATCCACCAGTGTTTCGGCCACTACTGAGCAGTGCTGGCACACGTCAAGGCTGTCTCCCCAACATTTCTCCACGCTCTCAGCAGTAGGCTGGGGGTGGGCAAGATCTTGGGAGGGGACACAGCCAGGACAGCTGACCCAAACTGACCAAAGGGATATTACGGACCATATGGCAACTGCTCAGCAATAAGAAGCTGAGAGATAGGGGTAGGAATGGAGAGTATTTGGGGTTTTTTTTTTTACATTTGTCTTCCAGAGCAACTGCTACATGTACTGAAGCCCTGCTTCCCAGGAAGTGGCTGGACATCACCTGCTGATGGGAAGTAGAGAATAATCTTTTGCTTTTTGCTTTGCTTCAGCGTGTGGCTTTTTGCTTTTGCTACATTAAACTGCCTTTATCTTGACCCACAAGTTTGGGGTGGTTTTTTCCATCTTATTTTCCTCCCCTCCCTGCCTTGCCAAGGAGGGGAGTGATAGAGCGGCTGGGTGGATGCCTGGTGTCCAGCAACTGTCAAACTACCACATCAGGAAATCAAGAGATTAGTTGAGACAAAATGGGGTCCTGGGCCAGGGTGTGGGAGGAGGGGGAGGGGGTCACCTGAGTGGTGACTCTTCTGAGTCAATCAGGCTCATGATGAATTCACAGACTGCATTGTGATCCTACAGATAGTTCGTGAGTTTCACTGTCATAAATGTTCTGTGTCCTCCTACAAACAGTAACAAAATACGTGTAAGGAAGCAGGTATCTGTGGTGGGTTGACCCTGGCTGAAGTCCAGGTGCCCACCAAAGCTGCTCTATCACTGCCCCTCCTTAACTAGACAGGGGAGAAGAAGTATAACAAAAGTCTCGTGGGTTGAGATAAGGATAGCGAGACACTGTTTGCAAATTACTGTCATGGGCAAAACAGACCAGACTTAGAAAGGAATTCACTGAACTTATTACCAAGCAAACACAGAGTAGAGCAGTGAGAAATAAAATCAAATCTTAAAACATCTCCCCCCACCCCTCCCTTCTTAATTTCACTCCCGATCTCTCCCTGCTCCCCCCCAGCGGCAAAGGGGACAGGGTGGGAGTTGCAGTCAGTTGATCACACGTTGTTTCGGCCACTTCTTCTTCCTTAGGGGGAGGACTCTTCCCCTGCTCCAGCGTGGGGTCCCTCCCATGGGAGACAGTCCTCCATCAACTTCTCCAACATGAGTCCTTCTCAGGGGCTACAGTCCTTCATGAACTGCTCCTGTGGGTCACTCCCACGGGGTGCAGCCCTTCAGGAGCAGACTGCTCCAGCGTGGGTCCCCCATGGGGTCACAAGTCCTGCCAGCAAACCTGCTCCAGCGTGGGCTCCTCTCTCTACGGGGCCTCAGGTCCTGCGAGGAGCTTGCTCCAGAGTGAGCTTCCCACAGGGTCACAGCCTCCTTCAGGTGTCTCCAACTGCTCCAGTGTGGGGTCCTCCAGGGCTGCAGGGGAATCTCTGCTCTGGCGCCTGGAGCATCTCCTCCCCCTCCTTCACTAACCTTAGTGTCTACACAGTTTCTTACATCTTCTGACTCCTCTCTCTGGCTGCAAAAGCTCCTGCCATTGGTTTTTTTTTTTCTTTCTTCTTAAATATGTTATCCCAGAGGCGCTACCACTGTTGTTGATGGGCTTGACCTTGGCTAGCAGTGGGTCCGTCTTGGAGCCGGCTGGCATTGGCTCTGTCGGACACAGGTGAAGCTTCCAGCAGGTTTTTGCAGAAGCCACCACCTCTGTGCCCCTCCCCGGGTACCAAAACCTTGCCAAGCAAACCTAAAACGGTATCATAAGCTAAACAAAGCAATCTTGGCCCACCACAAACCTAAAGCAGAGGAGCAAGCTCTAACAAAAGCAGAGATCCAAAGCATCACATGGAGAAATGACTGGAAGTGTTTATTGGCATATTTGCGAGGCAATTTACAGAGACAGCAAAAGGAACTTCTCATCCTGTCTGGCATTTTGTGCTCTTTCAACTGGACTTTAGACATGTGGTGGGAAATAGGTCCCTAGCCTGGCAATCTGAACCCCATCCACAGTTCCTTACAAGGTGCTGTTCTTCTGCTTTCTTGGGCGATGACAATGGGGAACCAAGATATGATGAACACTGTGCTCAAGTTTCTCCTCTCACCTATTTCTTTCCCCCCAAAGGACTACATCTGCTGGATAAATACCAAGTGCATTTAGAAGCAATTTGCAATTTCTTCTTCCCATTTCTTTGAAGATTAATAAGCCAGAATCTTAATCTTCCCTGTGAGCTTCTCTGAGCTTGACAAGGTATTCTGTTTCCAGACTAGAACATTTTCCTACCTTAAAAGGCCTTTCTTCTGGTCCACATTTTAAAAGACAGTAACCACCTTTTGTAAATCATGTATCTTGGGAAGTAGTCATTGTATAGATATCTGCTGAATCTGGGAGTGACTAGGCAGGAACCAGCCAGATCTTCCAGCCTCCCATACCCCAACTGCCATCTTCAGAGCATCGTAACAAGAATTTAAACAGATTAATCCAGGGTGCTATGCCGCTTAGCACTAGTGCATCTGTGCCACTGACTGTTAAATTATCCTTGCCGACACAAGTTTCTTGACAAAATAGTCATGCTGGAGACAATAACAGCTTTTTTTTTACCCCTGCACAGGCAAACAGATTAACACCACAGCACCTCACTTTAAGCTGCCCTGGAACCCTTTCCACGCTACATACACTCTCCCCTTCTTGACTTCATAAGTCAAGTCAAGTCCCCTTCACTTGACTTCCTAAGCTGTCAAAATGACAGTTGTGCATGACCCAGTCTGGGAGCTTTCCTATCGCAGCCACGTATTCAGGGAAGTTTTAGGTAGTAGCAGTCATATTTCCAGAGCAGTACAGAGCAATAGAGAAGAATATTTTTAATCTGTCCCACTCGATATGCCCCATAACACCAGTGCCATTCGCTAGAAGACATAGTTGTTATCTGCCTTCCAGGTTTACAAAGCTCCCATTTATATCCTTGGACATCACATACCAATCACGTTTGAAAACTCCATGGAAAAAGAAGGGGAGGGAAGTCAAAACACATTACAAAATCTCACCCACTTACCACAAAGTTCTCAGACAAAGAATTACCAAGCTTCACAGCAAACAGGAAAAAAACACATCATTGGGTTCATTATGAATTGAATTTTCAGTAAGATCTTCATGTCCATCTAACAATGTTTTCAGTTGCCCTAAAAATTTGTTTTGCAATTGTGAAGAGTTCTCAAGGAAAGGATCCATTACCATGTCCTTCAGCAGTTTCAGCAATGAAACTGTATCACCAAGAAGCAACTTTTTTTCTTTGCCATGGTCATTGCATTGTTTCCTTTCAGTACTGCCACTTCTCAACCAATTATCTCTTTCACGTGGAGTCACAATTATTCCCTGTATTACTTCTCCTGGAGGTTGGGATATGATTCTCGCCACAGCACCTCTTGCCTCCATGGACCTCCTACAGCAACAACTTTAAGTATTCTGAATTCCAGCTTCTCAGGAAGAAAGTCTCTGTATTTGCACAGCCAGCTGCTCTCTATTATAAGCTTGTCTTGGGATTAAACTGACTGATGGTGCAAAGGCAGTTCCTGACAGAGGAGCAACTTCTGGTAGAAATGAAGGTTGAATCTATATGGACACAGTCTTCATCATTTGTTATATTGATATGAAACCTAAAAAGCCAAGAGAAAAATAAAAATTAGAGCAGAACTTTGGTCTAAAAATTAGGAGACCTATTTTCTTTTCTTTGTAAAACTGGCTTTTTAAGACTGTGGAGAACAAAGTAGACAATGATTTACAATGAGCCCTGCTTGGGAGGATCAGTATTCACATGCACATAGAACGCATGGTGATGCTCTGATGTTAAAGCAAGCTGCTTTGATCCTTACAGAGATGTACCACATGTACTTGTACTTCACAATCTACAATGTGTTGTGAGCAAAAAAGGCACAATGCTCCAGAGCAGGAGAGAAAGGATCCCAGCGGGACCCATGGCAGCAGTACTCCTCCAGTTCAGACTGGGGACCTGACACCCCTTCCCATCGATTTTTCTGAGCCTCTGCAGAATACAGAGGATGTGGCTGCAAAGAAAACCAATTGCTGGGATACAGAGTGGGCACACAAGTTGGGATTCTGAAACCCAATCCCCTGGGCCAGTAACCTTCCATTGAGGTCCTGAGCACCTCCATTGGTCTTGGGAGGCTTTGTCTATACTGGCTTGTCTTGAACCCTGCAAGACCAACAGGGCAAGCTAATTCAAACAATGTATAATGTCTAACATTGATAATACTTCTTAGTAAAGCAAGTGTTATCCATCTCATATAGTGGCATTGTACAGAAACAAGTCACTCTAGGCATAACCTAACAGCCACTATGCAACCACGCAAAAAAGCAGGCAATGGTGCTCCTTTCTCACTTCTTTGGGGACATAACTCGTTTTATTAGCATAGTATTAGCATTTTTACAGCTATACAACAGCCCTCATTTGCTAAGATATGCCAGTTTATCTACAGTGAAATACATAATAGAATAACTTTTCTAGTTGGACAATAAAGCTACTGACTCTCTTCCTGCATAGCATATTTGAAAGAAAACTCACAAGTTTGTATCAAATGCCTCTCCATTCACCCAGAAGAATTTGTTTCTTTTCCTGCGCAGCCCGATCCAGAAGTCTTGTATGCGTATTCGATACATTATGAAGTTCTAGACAAAACACAGAATAAAATGACATATGACTATTAGATTTTTTGATGATTACGATTATATAACTTTTTGTATAAAAACTGCATGGATATGAATGGCATCACAGAATATACAGTGGTGGACTTTTTTCACAGGTCACTGATGTTTTACTGCTAAATTTAATTAGATTAAATACTAAAGGAAGCCCTAGATCCATTACTAATAGTCAATGAGGTCCCAGCTATTTAGCTGGCAGCCATGCAGAATGTTACTGACCCTGCCCCACCCCGTCATTGAAAACATCCATCACAGAATCACAGAATGGTTTGGGTTGGAAGGGACCACAAGGATCATCTAGTTCCCATCCCCCTGCCATGGGCAGGGTCACCCTACACTAGACCAGGTTGCCCAAAGCCCCATCCAACCTGGCCTTGAACACTGCCAGGGAGGGGGCCTCCACACCTTCTCCGGCCAACGTGTTCCAGTGCCTTACCACCTTCACAGTAAAGAATTTCTTCCTAATGTCCAATCTAAATCCCCCCTCTTTTAGTTTAAACCCATTACCCCTTGTCCTGCCACTACACTCCCTGAGAAACAGCTCCTTTCCAGCTTTCCTGTAGGTCCCCTTTAGGTACTGGAAGGCTGCAATTAGGTCTCCTCGGAGCCTTCTCTTCTGCAGGTTGAACATGTAATTAGAAATACCGTTATCACATTACACAATAGTTGACTAGTACAATGGCTTCACTGTATCACCAAGAGAATGGCGTTTCGGTACAAGTACATGTATTTAGTGGGGACACAGTGCCTGGCTTGGCACAAGTTGCCTTGACTCTTATGACACCATAATCCTTTCAATGTCAGTTACATTGTGTGTCTATCGAATTCAAGTCACACACTTAAAATCCTGCAACTTTTGCGATTTTCACACTTCACTCTTGACAGTAATTGTATCACAAGTGTGTGAGTTCGTTCTGTTCCTTATATTCCTAACCATAAAGTCAGTTGGGACCACCTAAACCCAAATTCCAGGACATTCAGGAGCACACACACAGTTTACCATCTGCCGTATGAATAAAACAAAGACTTTCTTGTTTCTTATGATCCTATAATTGTCTCTGAATACACATTTGCTATAGTGCTATCTTCATTTTTTACCTCAGCCATACAGAACACACTGAAATGGTAGGACACTACTTAAAGAACATAATAAAAACAACAAAAACCACAGGTAGAACCTACTAAGCAAACCAGGTATTTTCAATACCATTGGTCCCAGCATCACATAACCACAGCCAGTCTTTGCCTTTTGTGGGAACAAGAGAAATTGACTATTTTGCACACAATTAACACCACATTTCTGTTTCTCAGTTGGCCACTAAACTATTTGTTGTGCTAAAGAAAGCACCCTTTAAAAGAATTACTTCCTCAAAGAGTATCGAAAAGACACAAGCACATAGATGTGCATTAGGGGTGTGTAAATTCCAAATTAGTTATTTGTAGCGTGGGAATTGCTTTTGACTGTATTTTTGTGTACTCTGAAGAGGGAATGAAGGTCAAGAGGGTGTGAGGGGAGAACACAGGCTAAATTGCCGAACTTTAAGTGCATACATAAATTGCTAGTTTAAAAAAAAAAACTACCAACCAATCACACCTTCTTAGGAATCACAACTCCATTTTTATATTCTTTCAGACTTTACTTTTAATTTATACATAGTTTGCCTTTTAAATTTAAGAAACACTCTCTAGGGTAGTAACAGAATTTCTACAGCAAATCTTAGCGAACAGACCACATTGCACTGCAGAAGTCTTTAGGTTGTACCGACTTTCAACAAACTAGTCTGCCACGCAGTATGCTGGGTTTCAGGCTATACAAGCAAACAAGTGATGGAGTTACAGAAACTGTTAGGGCAGCAGACATAACATTGAATTCACGGCACCGGACACCTTACTAGCTCTTGGTGGCTTTCAATCACTGCAAGGGAAGCGCCGTAGTCAGAGCAGGACTGCTGGCTGGAATTCCAATCTGCCGCAGCTCCTGAATGATAGTAACACTTCTTGTAGTACAGCCAGTCATCAGGGCATGGCTCCAGCTCTGGCAATTTAGGTGGATCTTTTGTTCAAATGAAGAAATGAGAAGAATGTTACTTATTCATCATTATCCATTTAAAATAAAATTGTATACACATTTACAAATTCTGGACCTGCTTCCTCCAGCTTAAAAATATCTGCAACTTGCAGCGAATTAAGGAGATAGATGAACATAATACAACTAAAGGATTGTGCTCAGTCTTATTTTTTTCCAGTTATACCAGCTAAGGCATGTCCAGTAATTCCTGATTACGTACTCACATGCTGAACATGCACATGTGCAAGTGCACAGCTACGCCGGAGACACCATGGGTGAGAACATCGGGGCAGGACAGTGTCTTTGACAAAGAGTGCAAACATAGACACTCGTTATCGACTGTAAAGCAGCTAAAATTTGATCCTGAACAGGTTCTGGTTCAACGTGCTCAGCTCCAAAAATGACTCTACAGCCAAGTCAAGGAAAGAAGTCAGTACTGCCGCCCTAACTCTGCTTATGGCTTTGTCATTCCATTTTGTCCTGCTGCAGTACAATGAAATCCTGCAGAAAATTTAGAAAAGTTAAGTCAGTTTAATGCTATCAGAAACAACAGTCTAAGCATCACAATAACAGGATTTGGTTTCACTTTCCTTTTCCGGATTTAGATTGTTCTGTAACAGCAGCCACGACAGTATGTGTGGGAGAGCTGAAAACCAGTGGAAATGCCTCTGAAAAGCCCTTGGCAATGAAGAGACAGCGAAACAAAGCAGAGAAATACTAAATTTCTCTCTCCGAAGCTGGGTATTTTAAAGTACGTGTACTCACTTAAGGTTATCCGTGTTAAGGGTAAAATCACAGCAACTGCAATGACAATTCCTGCAATTCTTTTCCAGAAAGAGAGGTGTAAACACATACCTAAGGAGAGAAATAAATATTAGTGCATGTCGGAGGATAAAGCACGTGTAAGGAACCGAAGACTCGAGTAACAAAAACCTGAAGCGGCTGCGTACTGCAGAACCTCGATACTTCTAAAACTCGAGCAGATTTTCAGAGGCATTAAATGGCCAAATCCCACCGAAACAGACCACCCCGAGTACCCGTGCTGCACGCCCACGGCACCGCACGGCCTCCCCTCCCCTCCCCTNCCGGTGAGCTGCCGCCTCCCCGAGCAGCCGCCCTCCCTTCAGCAGCGGCCGCACCAGCACCGCCGGCCGGCGGGCTGCGGGGAACCCATCCCCGGCCGGCAGCCGCGCCAGCAGCGGGTCG